>JASDQU010109642.1:0-11171 GCA_032191745.1 Picea mariana | reverse complement strand
TTAAAGAAAGAGGAAGAAGTTATAGATGATATATATCAGCCATATGAACATGTACAAAACTGAAATGAAGCATAAAAAAACAACAAACCATAACACCAATGTGATAATGGAGTTCGACAATCTCGCCTACGTCTCTGGGCCTTTGTCTCAGTGGGTGAGGCTTTCTTATTTATGTTAAAATATCAATAAGTACATCAGAACAGTGCCAAAAGTTTACAAAAATGATCTGGTCTTGTTCTACTAGATCTTAAGAACCCAACAGAAGAAACGACACTCAAAAGGATGACCGGAGCTCCTAGAAATGACCCACAAAGGTGCACTCCTCAACAACTTCCCTGCATAAAAATGACTTTGGCTTGGAAAATATTCAATATAAACTTTCTTTGAATCTCCCCCCATGGCCTCAAGAAGGAATGGTTATATAGACTTGAAGTTGGTAACCATCTCCCAACTTCCTCCCAAGATCTGGCCTAAAAAAGAGCCCAATATCCCCCCAAAATGGGCAAAATATCCAATAACAGCTCAAGAAATCAAATAAAATCACTAATATAAAGTGAAAAACTCATTTTTTGCAATAATATTGGGCTAAGCCCCTTTTCCTGGGCATGCGCCCCCTTAAATATGGTCACATGGCAATAAAAGCCCAAGCGCCAGCCCCTAAGGGCTGCGCGCTGGCCCTTAGCCTGTATATAATGGTCACATGGTGATATTTCATAGGACCGCACCCCAACATTTGCACCCAACTATTTGTTATAGCCCTGTGTCTTATGGCATCAGGTGCGTTAGAGGTAGGTCTAGATCATGTAGCCCCCACACTCGTATATTGTTGGAATGGAGCGCCCTCTATAAAAACTGTGGTCATATACATATAATAAAACCCAGGGGCTATAGTCCATAAATCTCGCACCCTCTATCCACATTTCGGACATATAAAAATTCTTGTGACCGGGGGTTGGGGCTAGGCCCCAACCCCTTTCTTCCCCCATCATTTAATCCATTCAAACTTAAATAATATAAATGCGCCAAGGATTAACAAGAACTATAGAAGGTGGGTTGGTAACCTAGCCTGCCCAAAGCACTAGCCTGATCAGAGGTCATGTGTTTGANTGGATTTCCAAACCCTCTTATGTTGAGGGATAGGATAATAATTAATTCACTCTAGAAGGGACATATCATGCTCTAAGGAACCATTTAATTAAATTTTGTTTTCCTTGTTGGGTTTCTTTCAAGGTTTTTTCTTGTCCATGCTAGATGAAAGATTTATACTAACACATGATGAATAAGGGTCCCTTTCTAGGTCTAAGCCTAGCCCCCCTTCAATACAATCTTCCCAAAATATTTATTTCCCTTCCTAGAACTAAATTGATATCCAAGTTTGGGATGATTAAGGAAGGCTCCTCCAATATATATTTTGATGGACTTATAACATGATCAGGCTATCCCACATAGGTAGATTTATTCTTATAGATATGTTTAGAGAGATATTTCTCTTTCCCTAAGGGAATTGTATGAGTTCCCAAACCTCATTTCAAATATGCATCACATTCATTCCCATTTTGTAACACCCCAAGGTCGAGCCCCTGCTGAATTGTAATTATGTTTATAGGCTGGTGAGCCAAGTGCTTATAAGCTGAAAGACTTATATGTTTATTAGGCCAGAGAGCCTAGATGCTTAAGGCCAATGAGCCTGATTTTGTATATGTAAATACACATATCATTAATAAAATTACACTGTTGTGTGTAGACCAACCACGAAGAAAGAGTTATGGGGGACTAAGCTCCACTAGGTAGGGTAAGAGAGGGGGATAAGTGTCTAGGCATAGGGGCTAAGATAGAGGGATTACCTCTAAAGGAATAATATTTTATTATTATTTCCCAAAGGTTATGGTTGACATAAGTCATTTTGTTCCGAAAAGATCTTTTACATGACTATGGCTGAGTTATTAAGAATGTGCTGATTAACCAATTAGGAAGCTTAAAGAAAGAGGAAGAAGTTATAGATGATATATATCAGCCATATGAACATGTACAAAACTGAAATGAAGCATAAAAAAAAAAAAAACCATAACACCAATGTGATAACGGAGCTCGACAATCTCGCCTACGTCTCTAGGCCTTTGTCTCAGTGGGTGAGGCTTTCTTATTTATGTTAAAATCTCAATAAGTACATCATAACAGTGCCAAAAGTTTACAAAACTAATCTGGTCTTGTTCTACTAGATCTTAAGAACCCAACAGAAGAAACGACACTCAAAATGGATGACCGGAGCTCCCAGAAATGGCCCACAAAGGTGCACTCCTCAACAACTTCCCTTCATAAAAATGACTTTGGCTTGGAAAATATTCAGCATAAACTTGCTTTGAATATCCTCCCATGGCCTCAAGAAGGAATGGTTTTATAGACTTGAAGTTGGTAACCATCTCCCAACTTCCTCCCAAGATCTGGCCTAAAAAAGAGCCCAATATCCCCCAAAAATGGGCAAAATATCCAATAACAGCTCAAGAAATCAAATAAAATCACTAATATGAAGTGAAAAACCCATTTTTTTCAATAATATTGGGCTAAGCCCCTTTTCTTGGGCATGCGCCCCCTTAAATATGGTCACATGGCAATAAAAGGCCAAGCACTAGCCCCTAAGGGCTGCGCGCTGGCCCTTAGCCCGTATATAATGGTCACATGGTGATATTTCATAGGACCGCACCCCAACATTTGCACCCAACTATTTGTTATAGCCCTGGGTCTTATGGCATCAGGTGCGTTAGAGGTAGGTCTAGATCATGTAGCCCCCACGCTCGTATATTGTTGGAATGGAGCGCCCTCCATAAAAACTGTGGTCATATACATATAATAAAACCCGCGGGCTATAGTCCATAAATCTTGCACCCTCTATCCACATTTCGGACATATAAAAATTCTTGTGACCGGGGGTTGGAGCTAGGCCCCAACCCCTTTCCTCCCCCATCATTTAATCCATTCAAACTTAAATAATATAAATGCGCCAAGGATTAACAAGAACTATAGAAGGTGGGTTGGTAACCTAGCCTACCCAAAGCACTAGCCTGATCAGAGGTCATGTGTTTAAATCCCCGTAAGTCATAAAATTTTGCAACCATGAACCAATACTTGGGTGCCACGTGGCATCCCATGTCTAGGCCACTTGGCACCATATCACGCATCCACATAATCTGCCACTTGTCAAATCGTGATTGGACCACACCTGCTACCCAGTCAACAACCTGCCACATCAGCACACCTGCCATGTGTCTGTACCTTCCACATCATTTGTATGAGTGTGCCACATGTCACCCTTTCAGTGGTGACACATGTCACCTCCCGGTTTGTCTACCTGTACCTGCCATGTTAGCAGTCCACTGTGCCCCTGCCACATCATTTGTACAACCTACTGCCATGTTTTGAAGCCATTGTGAGAATATTGATTTTTAGGCCTTTCTGAGCCCCATCAAGCTCTTGGATCTGATTCTGGATCATGTGTTTTCCTAAGTTCTTGGGAAAAAGGAGAACAAGTGTTAAGTAGATCTCATGCAGCTTCAGGAAGATATGTGTCAACCTGGGTGCATGGATTTTATAGCTGGAAAAGCCATCTCGTTGGGGGTTCCTCCTCACCATTCTCGCGACCCTTGCCTGCTCGCAAGTCTACCATCTTACCCGATTCACTCTCTAATTCATGCACTGAACCATTCTCCGTCGTCTACCTGAGAATCTATCATGCACCTATGGAACTTGGAGGAACTGTGAACTATCCCGTACCTTTCCTGTGAAGTACAACACACTTGCACCTTGCCTGAGCTGTACCGTGCCTTAACGGTTTGTTGTTTCAACCCACACAGTTCCTTGACTGAGTGTGCCTTGTTTCCATCATCTGTTGTATATTGAGCTTTGTTTTTTCCATCACCTTACTGGAACTGACTTAGAATTTGGAATGAAGAAGTAGGTTGCTAGGCCTATGGTTTGAAGAAGCAGGTTATCAGGCCTATGGTTTGAAGAGGTGGGTTTTCAGGCCCATGGACTAAAGAAGAAGGTTGTCAGGCATGCAAGAAAATCTCTCCAGGTGAGAGAGGTTGTTGGGGAAGTTTTTTCCTAGAGGGATCCCAACTGCATCTATAATGCTTAGAGAATTCATGTCGGGCCTATTGCTGAAGCTCTGGAAGGGAAGTGGGGTAGCCAAAGGACTGCTGAGAAGTGAAGGGGCACACTTCCTGGGGTGCGAAATGCATGTGGGGAATGAGAGGTTGTAGGTTGTTAGTGTGATCTGGACCTGGGAGATAATCCTTCTTGCTGACCTGTGTGACTTTCTTGTTTCCCTTGCCAAGCCTAGGAATCCCTTTCCCAAAGGAGTTTAGTCCTAGCTCGAGGGTGACCCACTGCTGAGCATGATGAGTAGCGTGGTCTAAGGCTGGGAGGTTCACAGAAGGTCTGCATGTAGTTGGTGGTCATATATTGAAATATAAGTACCAAATATATGTTGATTATATGTTGTGTAATTGTACATGTTTTATAACTTGATGAGTAATGCCTAGATATATCATATATGTTGTATGTGTAGGCTTACTGTTATTTCCTCATTAATTTGTGTATGGTTAGAATATTTTGTCTGTATGCATATATTGTCAGAATGGTTTAATGATTATTTCCACATGAATAAGTGGCATGAACAATATGTTGTAACTGTTAATTTGTGTTAGATATGCATGCATATAAATTTACAAAATGGTATCAGAGCATAAAGGTTATTTGGTGACATGGTCTGGCTTGTTGCTTAAGGTCAGGGATGTCATGAATTGGTATCATAGCTAAGAGAGACGTCCAAGAAGTGACGTTGCCCGACCTGTTGGTGGTTAGGGACGTTACAAAATGGTATCAAATCCATGGTTTCAACAATGATCTTGGATGGGCCATGTTAGTGCTAGCCGAAGCAAAATTTTTGGAAAAGAATTGTTGTCGAAATGGAAAAAACTCAAGTTGAGGGCCCATGGTTTCTACCCGAAACCTGGATGGGCTATGAACAAGAAATTCAACGTAGAAAGTCCAGATAATTTTGAGGTACATAGTGTTATAAGGGCATTGAAAGAACACTTGGACTATGTTTGGAAACACAGGAGGTGTAACAAGTTTAAGAAATGGCCACAGAGAAAGAAATCATAACATTTTTGGTGTTGGGTCGTAGGATCTGTTCGAGAGGAGGAGAATCCTTCATAATCATCATATCTAGGGAAAGGTCTAGAAAGGTTAACCCCAAGTCATTCATACTTTGCGACTTCGGTGAAAGTTATGGGTTATAAGAGAAAGAGGGGGCGAAGCCTGAAGTTCTGAAGTCCCGAAGAGAATCTACACCGTAGGTCTGGAGGGGAGAAGTGTTGACTGTTGGATTGGCCGAAGACAGATCAGAGCTATAGATCTAACGACAGTTCGTAAATTTAGATTTTAACGTTTGGGAGAAACAGGTTGTGCTAAGGCACAAACTCCCAAAGTCTCTAAGTCTGAAGTTAATCTGGACAATTAGTTAAAAGAGACTCGTGTCCACAGATCATAGTGTTTAGAGTTTGGCGTTCGGGAGAATTGGAGTGTGCTAGTGAAAAATATCCCAAAGCCCAAAGCTCTAAAGTCTCAAAGTCCAGAGACAATCCAGACCATTCCTTGAAGGAGACGTGTGTCATAAGATCTTCTTGTTCAAGAATTCGACATTCAGGAGAAACGAGGTGTGCTAAGGTGAAATCTCTTGAAGCTCAAAGTCCTGAAGTGATGTGGCATGATGATGTCACCCAGGGTGACGTGGAATTTCTTAGTCTTGCCACGTGTCAGTCAGAATGCTACTTTTGATGACCTTGTTGGAACAAAAGCAATATGACACATGGGGCCACGTGTCACACTCTTATATGATGACAATTTTACTATGTGGACCTTGGAGGGTAAGGAAGTTCGGGAGTTCGACGTTTAGAAGAATTAGAGTGTGCAAGTGAAAAAAATTTTGTCGAGGCTCGAAGTTTCAAAGTGACATGATTTGTTGACATCACTTGAAATGACATGGATAAAAAATCACACTTTAGTGAGTTAAGAACCTTTGGATGATTGAAATTCCTGATTGAACGTGACACGTATCACCTGTCTAAGTGGACCACGTGTCTGCTTCTAATATTTCTCCACGTGGGCCTCCTCTCAAGCATGGATGGTGGGGCCCTAATGGTCACGGTGGATGCGTGACACCATATTGGGAAATCCAGAGATGTGGTACTCCAAAGAAAATAAGTTACAGTGGAATTGTGTCGAGAACTCCTGAAGGCCGAGGGCTGGAGTATACCTTGACCATCGATCACAAAGGATATGTGGCAGAAGATGCGGTAGTTCGGAGACTTGGCACTTCAGAAGGATTGAGAGTATGGACAGTTTGGGAACTCCCAAATCCAGAGTTCTGAAGTAAATATCAGTCTTTGGATGTTGGGAATGTGGACCATAGATCCACTGCTCTTCACACATTGTCAGTTTGTTGTTTTGTAATGGTTGGGATGCATGGAAAAAGGGAAACCTTTGAAGTCCAAGAGCCCGAATTTTCAAGACTTTGGATAAGTGCCCAAATCATTAGCACTGGGTCATATCCCTAGTCACATGCGAACCAAGGGAAGAAGAAAAAAAGGGGCTAACACCTGAAAATTTGTTGTAGAATAGAGCAGGGCTTAGAGATAGAAGCCTGAGGCGTTCTTGACTGACCAAGACCCGCTGAAATTGGAATCTGATATTTCTTTTATTGAATCAGATTGGTTTATTCTGATAATTGTTTTTTAAAGTCTATTAGCCTGACAAAAAAATTCGGTTGACTGCACATTTTGCAGAATTAACAATTGTCAGAACTGAATCGAATTGTCGCATAGTGCAGAGAAATGGAGGAGGCATAGGATGCTTATAGTTTGGAAAATGAAGCTAGAGGAATGGATGTCCATTTGGGAGTTGAAGGACAAACTCCAATGGCCATGGAGAAGAAATAAATAAAGACGTGGGCATGATGAAAATCATAAAAAAGTTGTAGAAAGATGTCCAAATTCACTGGGAAGATAACAAAAAGCTCATGAAAGTAAGGGAGAAATAGGGAGAATTCCACATAAATTTGATGCAGATCCTGGAAAGAATAGAAAATAAATTGTATAAGGAGAGTGGCTCAAGCAAATCAGGAAATCACAGAAGAACAAAAAGTGATAGCAGACATCACCAACACTCCCCGAGGCATTCGATTAAGAGAGTACAAAACAACTCAAGTCCATCCCTTGTTAGGAAGCATAAGAGGTATGGGGTGGATGATCTACAAGGATAAATGAACAAAATCAAACCTCCTACATTTGATGGGCAGCACAAGAAGGATGAAGATGCAGAGACATGGTTGTTGGGCATGAGAAAGTATTTTCAATTGCATAATTATTCTTCTCATGTAGAAGGAATAATTTCCATCTATCAACTCAAAGGTAAGGCATCCATGTGGTGTGATCAGCTTGTGCAGGTGCAACACATTAAAGAGAAAAATGTTACTTGGAGGGAATTCAAGAAGTATTTTGAAAAAAAATATTTGACTAATAGCTACTATGACAAGAAAATGAAAGAGTTATTTGAACTTAAGCTTGGGAGTATGACAATAGATAAATATGAAAGAAGGTTTTTAGAATTGTTGAAGTATGTTTCTTTCATCAAGGATGAGACAGTCAAGATTCAAAGGTATTTGAGTGGTTTTCCACCATTTATTAGTGAAAAAATACAATATTATGATCCCAAAACATTGGAGGAGACCATAAGGTGAGCTAAGTGCCTATATGATCAGCAAAAAGCAAGGCATACTTTCCAAAAAGCTTGGGAAGAAAAGAAGAAATTCAATATGGATTAGAGGAAGAAGGGAATTAATCCGCCATTCTTCAGAAATAATACCTGGGGACAACCAACTTCAAGAGAACCCAGAACGATTGAGACAGGTGTTCATAGGCCAAGGAAACCACCTATTCAATGTTGGGGTTGTAAAGGTGATCATATGTTTAGATATTGTCCTCACAAAAGTGACAAAGTGAGAGTTGTTCGCAATGTTTAGCAAGATGAAACAATGGGGGACATAGGGAGAAATCTACCAAGGATATATGAAACCATGGACAATAAGAAAGAAGAGTATTAATCACATATGATTGAACTGGAAGGTATGATCAACAACCAAACCGTTACTATTTTAATTGATTCAGGAGCTATTCATAGTTATATAGATCCTAAGATGGTGGACAATTTACATTTGCCAAGAAACAAGCATGGAAACTCTTGGTTGGTGCAGTTGGCTACTAGAGCCAAAATAAAATTCAATAAGATGGTTAAGTCATCTCTTATGGACATGAATGGACTGAACACAAGGGCAGACTTGAACATCTTGCCTTTAGGTTCTTATGAATGTCTAATTGGGATGGATTGGTTGGACCAAAATCATGCTATCCAGGACTGTCATAAAAATGAATTCACTTTCCTAGATGAGGAAGGAAATCAGAGAATAGTCCAAGCAATTCCTAGGGCAATGACTATCAGAGAAATTTCAGCAAAACTGAAGAAATGCTACAGGAAAGGCTGTCAAATATTTGCAACCCATATGGAGGAGGCATCTAAGGATAAGGTGCCAAATCTAGAGGACCATGCAGTTATGGAAGACTTTGAAGATGTGTTCAATGAGGTACCAAGACTACCCCCAAAGAGAGATATTGATTTCTCTATAAATTTAATGCCTGGAGTAGCTCCAGTGTCAAAGACTCCTTACATAATTAGTACACAAGAACTGAAGGAGTTGTAAATGCAGCTTGAAGAAATTCTAAAGAAGGGGTATATATGCCCAAGTGTTTCAACTTGGGGTTCCCTCGTATTGTTCGTGAAGAAGAAATATGGGACGTTGAGATTGTGCATCAATTTCCGACAATTGAATAAAGTGACTATAAAGAACAAGTATCCCTTACAAAGGATTGATGATCTCTTTGATCAATTGAAGGATGCAAATATATTTTCCAAGATAGATCTCAGGTTAGGATACCATCAGGTAAGGATTAAAGAGGAAGATATCAACACGACCACCTTTAGGACAAGGTATGGTCATTATGAGTTCACAATGGTGCCATTTGGGTTGTCAAATGCACCAACTATTTTCATGTGCTTAATGAATGTCATCTTTTGAGAATATTTAGACAAGTTTTTCATTGTCTTTTTGGATGAAATATTTGTATATTCCAAGTCAGAGGAAGAGCATGAGAATCATTTGAGGATGGTGTTGCAAGTGCTAAGAGAGCATCAGTTGTATGCCAAATTGAGCAAGTGCTCATTTTATCAAAACATAATTCACTACTTGGAGCATATCATATCTGAAGAAGGGATAGTCATGGACCTTGAAAAGATTGAGGCCATTAAAGGGTGGACAACACCTAAGAATGTGACAGAAGTCAAATCATTCATGGGTCTAGCTAGTTACTACAAAAGGTTCATTGTAGGGTTTTCAAGAATAGCTCACCCCATCAATTCCTTGCAAAGGAAGGGGAAGAAGTTTCAATGGACAACAGAATGTGAAATGAGCTTCCAACAATTGAAGTAGTTGTTAACTAGTGCTCCAATTCTGTGGATTGTTGTTCTGAATGAAGATTTCTTGGTTTGCACAGATACGTGCAAAGAAGGACTTGGTAGAGTCCTCATTCAAAATGGGTTTGTTGTATGTTATGAATCAAGGAAGTTGAAGGAGCATGAAAGGCTCTATGCCACTCATGATTTGGAGTTGGTATCCATAGTGCATGCTTTGAAGAAGTGTGGGAACTACCTCATGGGAAAGAGGTTTGATATGAGGACAGACCATAATGGTCTGAAATATTTATTTGATCAACCAACTCTAAATGACAGACAAAGAAGATGGTTAGAGTTTCTCAGTGAATATGAATTTGATATCAAGAACATCAAAGGAAAATAGAACAAAGTGGTTGATGCACTCAGCAGAAGAGTGCATGAGTTGCATGCTACAACCATTAGCATGTGCCAATCAGATTTGAAAGACACACCACTACATATGGGTGGATTATTCCACGAAATCTTTCCACGTTTCCATTATTTTCATGTTTTTTTTAAATAGGGCGGGATTTTCATTGATATTTCCACGAAAGTTTGTCGATATAGCCACGAATAGGTTTTCTAACTTGGTCGAGATTTTTGTCGCTATTTCCATGAAAGTTCGTCGCTATTGCCACGAAAATTTTTCCTATCTCATTGGTCTATATTAACGACTAGTTGACTAATTGATCTATATATACGTGACTTTAAGAGACTTTGTGACACAATTGCTATAGTTGTGACACTGTTCGTGGCTTTTGTTTGAGCTGTTTATTTTTTTCGTCACCCACCGGTTGAACAAATTCAATTCTCGATCTACATAGCTCATATTTTGTTGAACTTGCAAGGTTAGGATGTTTTTTTTATTGATGTACTCATTTAACTTGTAAATTTTTGTTCAAATGTTCAAATTTCATGTAGCTTGTTTTTTCCTTGATAATATATTATGTGTAATACCATATTTCATGTCTTTAGTTTTTGGATCTAGTTATTATATTCTATGGAAAAGGGTACGTGGATTCCATAATATTTTAGGTTTATGGAATCCACATACCCTTTTCCCTTGAATTGTAGCTAGAATTTCTCTCTCTTTTCATTGATAAAGATATGAAAGTGCTCTTGAAACTCAACCCTGATTGGTGAAATGATAGTAATTGATTGTCATTTTCTTCTCTCTTTTATTTTTAAGAACTAACAAAAAAACACCAACAAATCTTGATTGAATCTTTGATACCACTTGTTACATCCCTAGTACCCAAATGGGATCACACTTGCATAAATTGAAAATAATATAACAATGGCAATAATGGTTGGGATACTTGCACACCTAATGGTTGGCTAGCACTTACTAATTCAATTAGATGAAGGAAGAAATCTCCATGAATAAAATCTTGAAGTTGATTTTTATATTGATAAATGATAAGTTATGGTATACATTAGATAGGGAGGAAACTCATGTTTATAACAATAAGATACATAAACACTAACCCTAAACTTATGTTAGGTATATATGTCGTTATTATATAAAGGAAACATTTGTACACATATGACCTTATTATAAAGATGTT
>JASDQU010109641.1:168572-196802 GCA_032191745.1 Picea mariana | reverse complement strand
ATCTAGGTTGCCTGCAAAATCACTATCTGTGTAACCAGAAAGTTGATTACTATCAGATTTAGTGTACCATAAGCCAAAATTGAGAGTTCCTGCAATATATCTCAGAATCCGTTTCGCCATTTTCCAGTGAGAATCTTTGGGGGATTCCATGAATCTGGAAACAAGGCTAGTTGCATACATAATATCAGGCCTAGTTGTTGTAAGATACAACAAACTACCTACTAAACTTTTGTACAGGGTAGGGTCCACTGTAGGGCCTTCATCTTTCTTTCTCAATTTCTTACCTAGGGGTATTGGGGTTTCTGCTGGATTGCATTCTTCCATGCGAAATCTTTTGATGATGTCTGCTGCATACTTTTTCTGACAAACAAAAATGCCTTTGGTTGATTGATCAACCTCAAGCCCCAAAAAATATTTGATGATGCCAAGATCTGTCATCTCAAACTCAGATTGCATGGCATGTTTAAAATTGGTTAATTCAAGATTTCTAGTATATATCATGTCATCAACATATAAACATACAATCAAAATTTTACTGTGCTGATCAGTTTTGGTGTAAAGAGTTGGCTCATTTTGACTTCTGATGAAACCACTTTTGATCAAATAAGTGTCAATTCTGCTGTACCAAGCTCTTGGAGCTTGCTTTAAGCCATACAAGGCTTTCTTCAGCTGATATACTTTGGCTGGCTACTCTTGGATTTCAAATCCAGGTGGATGATCGACATAAACTTCTTCTTCTAATAAACCATTTAGGAAGGCTGACTTGACATCCATCTGACATACTTTCCATTTTTGTTGGGCTGCTATGGCCAATAGAGTCCTTACAGTGTCTAATATTGCTACTGGAGCAAAGGTTTCACTATATCCAGTAAAGATACATTTCTCACTTCTATTGTCCAGTTTCTTCCTTAATTCAGAAGGTATGTGAGCATATGCTATGCATCCGAAAGATGTGAAACATTTAGCTTTGTCCCACTCCATGCTTTTTGAGGGACTTTCATATATAGACTTGTGGTTGGAGATCTATTCAAGAGATAAACTGAGCATGCTACTGCTTCAGCCCAAAAAATATTTGACAAACTTTTCTCTTTGAGAAGTGTTCTTGTCATATTCATTATTGTCTGATTTTTCCTTTCAACCACTCCATTCTGTTGTGGAGTATACCTGGCTATTGTTTGCATGATAATGCCTTGTGATTTGTAGAAATTTTCAAATTCATTGGAGTTGTATTCTTCTCCTCCATCGGACTTGACTGCTTTTATATATTTGCCACTCTATTTTTCAGCTTCTGCATTGAATTCCTTGAATTTTGCAAAATTTTCAGACTTGTGTTTGAGAAAATAGATCTAGATTTTCCTACTAAAATCATCAATAAACGTTAGAAAGTAAAAGCTACCACCTATTGACTCTGTTTGCATTGGTCCACATAGGTTAGTGTGAACTAGTTCAAGATGTTGTTTGGCTTGATTGGATGACTGTGGAAAACTAGTTCTCTTATGTTTTCCAAGTATGCGAGACTCACATGGGGAATTTTGTTCTTTGAAGATGGGAAGACCTTTGATCATGGAGTGCCTCTGAAGAAGACTGAGACTCTTAAAGGGTAGATGTCCAAATCTTGTATGCCAAACCATTGTTTCATTTAGGGTGGATGCACTTTGTGCATATGGTTGAATTTGATCGGTAGTTCTGAGTTTAAGGGGAAACATTCTATTCTGAGTCATGTGGATTTCAGAAATCAATTTTCTGCTTGGGGTTTTTTCATATATCTTGCAATATGCTCCCTCAAAGAATACCTTATAGCCATGTTCAATGAGTTGTCCTACACTTAGCAGATTATGCTTCAGATCTGGAATATGATAAACATTGTTTATGTCCATCTTTACATTCTGTTTAGTAAGAATAGGTATAGTTCCTTTGCCTTGACCTTTGACTAAGGAATCATTTCCAAGTGTAATATCAGATGAGATTGAAGAATCAATGCATGAATGTAAATCTTTGTTACCTGTCATTTGATTTCTGCATCCACTATCCAGCAACCAGAGATCTTTAGGTTGTTATTCAGACTTGTGACATGAGAGAAACATACCTTTTGAGGTTTCTCCTGTATGATTAGACACATGTGCTCTGCCTGAGAGTTGATCTGCTTGCTTCTTCCTGCATTCAGATTCATAGTGCCCATAATTTTTGCAGTAATAGCATTGTATGCTTGTTTTGTCATTTGATCTTCTCCCTCTGCCTCTTTGAGGCTGAAAATCTAATTCTGGTGTTGTTGTCTGTGACCTTGGAAATTTTGATGCTGGCTCTGTTGTCTATTACCTCCATTCAAGTGTTGGTCACTTGTAGTACTCCCTCTTCCCTGGTGACCTCTGCCTCTTCCTCTGCCTCTCCCTCTACTGAAGGAGAATTAAGTTTTGAAGGCATTGGCGATTGACTCATCTGTGACATGCAGTCTGGTCTCATGTGTCACCAGGGAGCCAGTCAGTTCATCTGTTGAAAAATGTGACAGATCCTTGGATTCAAGGATTGTTGTAACAACCATTTCAAATTTCTTTCGTAAACTTTTGAAGACTTTCTCAACTATGCATTGATCAGTGATGGCTTCACCAGTCAATCTGATCTGGTTCACGATTCCCATGATTCTGGTCATAAACTGATCCACATTTTTAGACTCTATCATTCTTAAAGTCTCGAATTGTGTCCTCAAGGTCTACAATTTGACTGTTTTGACCCTGTCATTTCTTTGGTAGGCTGATTTAAGGATGTCCCAGGCCTGTTTTGAAGTACTAGCGCCTGTGATTTTTGAGAAAATCGAGTCATCCACTGAATTTTGAATCTAGAATTTAGCTTTATTTTCTCTGCTCCTCTGAGTTGCCTGAGCAATTCTCTGCTGGTTTGTCATGGCAGAAAGGTTTGCTGGATCTAGTTCCACATATCCAAGATCCACTAGATCTCAACACTCTTGTGCTTGCAAGAAGGATTTCATTCGAAGAGACCAAAACTCATAGTTCTTTCCAAGAAGAATTGGACCTTGAGTTGGTCCTAAATTGCTAGATGTCGCCATATTTAAAGAATTTGAACAAAACAGAAAAAAAAATTGGAAAAATTTTGTGTTTACCTGTTTCTTGCGCTTAAACGAGGTCTGCTAATTTCTTGTAGTGATTTTGGAACTCTGCGATTTTAGATTTCGTGAGTTTTGTCTTCGCAATTCTGACTTCGAGACTTCATTATACGAGTCCTCCGAACTCTTGTCTCTCCAACTTCTTGTTTCCGAAACGTCGAAGAGAGTTTAACAGCCTTGGATTAGCCCTTAGTCTCTATTCAATGTGACCATGAGCCTAAATGTTAAAGCGCTACCAGCTTTTCACGATTATGAGAATAGTGATGCCTTCGTCAGTTCTATGTCCCTCAATTTGCCGAAATCCGAAATATCTCGGTGCTTATTCAAACGCCTTTTCAAGATTTCACGTTTCGGGACTTCCTGTTTCCCGATGTCAAGAGTCCTTGACCCTTCGTCCTTCCGATCTCCAAAATGTTGTTTTGCCGAAATGGCTTTAACAACAATTAGCCCCAATGGTATACCTGCGGTCCATGTGACCGCTTTCCATATGGCCACAGTCCTATTTCGGGGTTTTAAGACGCAAAGCACCCAACCTCTTGTCTCTTGGCTGGCCGAAATGCCGAAATGACCTTTATCACATTAGCCCCTTGAGCTATGCCTTGGTCCATGTGACCACTACTCATAACACCAGAGTCTTGTTTCAGGGTTTTGCGACTCAAGAGCCCGATCTCGTGTCCTCTTGACCCCCGAAATACCGATACGCCGAATGCTGAAATGGAAAAGTGTTCTTCTCCTTTCAGAAAATCTCCCGAAATCATGGATTTCTGCCACGCATCTCCTCAAGATGGATGGTCCTCCTACGTTTCACGATTTCGTGACTTGCGAACCCTGGTGACACAAATCCTTTGTCAACTTGAAACCCTGGTAGCTGAAATACTGACGGTTTCCTCGATCTCCGCCACGTGTCCCAATGAATGGACGGCTGTGATCTTTTCAGGATTTCGCGTATCAGGGTTTGGAGTGCAATCTCCTTTGCTCGTCCAACTCCCGATTCTCTATTTCGCGATAGCGTTAGATTGACGGCTTACGATCTTTCTTGATCCAATGGTCTAGAATGAATCGGGATTTCGCGATTCGCGAATTCTTACGGCAGTCCTCTGACCTTTACACCCTACAAGTCAGCGAAATGTCGAGATCTCACCGCGTGTCCCTTGATGGATGGTCCTAACGATTTCGTGACTTCGCAAATCAAAATTTCTCCTGTGCGCTCTAGAGGACTAAGCCTTGTGCACTTTCTCACAGATCTGACGGCTATTGGTCCTTTGCGCAAGATCTAACGGCTGCGATTGTTTCTCCTTTTCTATGCTCTCCTCGTCCCTTCTGAACTAAATTTTCGCCTCAGATCTAATCGCAAGACGGATCTTACGGCTGTGATTGCTCGTTCTTGGCTGCTTTCGCGAGTTCTTTGCTATTCTTGCAAAGATTCTCTTCTGCAGAAGAAAATTCGTGAATCTTTCACAGATTTGAAAGAATTACACGAATTCTTTGAAGCATTATGTTCTCTGCAACAATCTTTGACGGATTTGAGGGAATTCCCAAAATTTTTTAAACAATTATGCTTTCTTCAACAATCTTTCACTAATTTGAACGAATTTCTTTGAATTCTTCAAATGTTCCTGCCTCCTACAGCTCTTCTTCGTGAATCTTTGACGAATCTGAAATTGTTCACGAATCTTTAAACTTTCTCCTTCTGCAGTTTCTTCTTCCTCATTCTTTCGAGCGTATAGCACTCTGCTTCCTCGTGGGAGTTACCTGCGACGATCTTTTCAGTGGATGGCGGACAACGTTCCAAGCCTTGTGAAAAGACTGTGTGTCATGCTCTCGTGATCCATGTAAGCTTTGCGCTGTGAGGATCGTGTTGCTCTCTAGCGTGTGTGAAGAGGCTTACTATTGTTGCTTTGATACCATGATAAATTGTGAAGCAAGAAATACAGAGAGAAAGAATAGAGCAGAAATAGTATTCAGTATATTGAGAATGTAAGGAGAAAGTACAATGCGAAGAGTTAATGAAGAAGTTACAGTGCAAAAGGAAAATAGCTGAGCTAAATAGACTCAAGCAAATCAAGAAAAGAAAGTACAGCTGGCAATGTACAATCAGCCTGTTGAGGTTACATTATATTTAACACTGACAAGGCTAGACGCATTTGATGTTTTGAAGAACACGTTATGTATGATACCGCCATCCCTAGTGTATAGAAGAAAGGTTTTGTCACACTTTAATGCGAGTTCCTTCCTAGGCAACGAGCATGAATTCAGCCAGGGCTTCGCCATGCAGCCCTCTCGAGGGCGATGCCGACATCCTCCTCCACCTCCTTTCCACACAAGAGGATCTACTTGCAGGAAGCGAAAGGAGGCCCATATCCAACGAGCAAGCTATCAACGTTTATGCACCAATCACCTTGTGACAAAAAATATTGCAACCTAGATCTCAGCCTCCAACTGATCTCATCCTTTGCAGTCTCCCACCTATTCAAGGGCTCGCCTTGTCGCTGAGCACTTACACGATACTTACAATGGAAATAACATGATCCTTTTGCTGGGAGTTGCGCCCTGTAAACAATCGTAGCTCCTTGTGCCGTGGGCGTACCCAAATAGATCACAAAAACAGTGACGACTCCTCTAGATCCGACAGTTGGGTGGCCTCAAAACAAATCCAAGGAAATGCACAATGTTGCAATAGCACACCCCAACTAACAATGCGACCCTCACACGCCAGGATATCCGTTCCACGGCAATACGCAGATCATTTCTCCACGTTGGCGATGCTTCACCCACGTAACAGCGATCTCAACACAAATTCTCTGATAGCACTTGTTGGGCACTGAAAGCCCACATAGATTAATTTACATCAGAAACAGGAGATCATAGCAAAAGATCAATTACACATGGAGACACATAATTTACGTGGTAAAACCCCTAGAAGTAGAAACTTCGAGGGGACAATGGCAGCAATATTTTATTGCTCTATCAACTGAAGATTATAACCAGCAGCCGAGGAGAGGGTTTAAGCCCCTTACTCAATATTTTTCTCAAAGGTCTACATATTTAAGCAATCCTTTATCCAATAACTTAGGAAAGGGCTTGAATCCCCTTCTTAATATCTACCTCCCAGACTTACCTATTGAAGCAATCCTCCTATAGTTACATTGAAACTAATTCCTTTATTGTTGCTTCCTAATTTATCCAATTTGTTTCAACAAATTGAGAACAAATCTCCAGAAGAATCTTGTAGAGAGAATAAAGAAAACCAACTTATCCTAAATTGCTTGTCACCTCCCAACACTTATATCTTAAGGATATGGATGTTGATTGACAATAATAGGTAGTGGCATTGATGTATGGAAGTGTAGTTTTGGCATATAGTGGAACTGAGGTAATGACAGGAGACAAAACAAACTATTTTAATTCAAAGGGTAGTGCAATCAATGTATTGAATCATATGCTCAACATATAGTGCCATGGAAGGTAATGACATGAGGAAAAACAAACCATTTTAAGTCATTTTTCTAACAAAGTAACCATTTGTCACTTGGTTTACTTTGCTTCTATGTTGGTTGGTAGTTGGCATATTAATAGGTTGTCACTAACATTTGGCCTCTTAATGATTTATAAGTTGTCAATGACATTTGTCCTCTTAATGAAATATTGAGCATGCATTTCAAATAAGCATGAGAGGTGTTTGCATTGTCATTGTGTGGGAAGTTACAAAATAGTTTGCATGGAATGGTGACAACACCTCCCCAATGAGAGTGTGGCCTACCTAGTGCAATTTATCAATCCCAACAACCAGGATGTGGCTAAAAATTTCCCTTTCTCTGCATTGCTAACTCTCTCAACCAACAAAACCTACAAGGAAAAAGATTGTCACAGCCATGTCAACATCTCTAGAAGTTCATGGATATGGGGGTTGTAGGTGCCAAGAATATCCTTCAAATACTTGCAAGAAGTCGACTCCACAACATCTTTTGTAGGTAATGTCTCTTATTGTGCAATTTTTCCAAGTAACTTGCCAACCTACTAAAAAACCTAAGAATTTAGGAAAATGAAAAAGGAAGGATGGGATGTTATTGTTTTTATCCATAGGTTGTGTTATCACATTATTTGTACTTGTACAAACCCATCCACAAGATGTGAATCTTGTGTAACAAGTAGAATTACTAGTCATTGTCACCTACACAAGTACTTCCCTTGTTTTAGTGAAGGAAAGAGATCTAACTCAAGGGAAGCTTTGATAGTGACCTCAAGGGATCCTCTAGCAAGATAAAGACAAGTATATGACCCCGTATCTTGGTCATTCGTTGAAATGGGATAGGTCTAGTAACCTAGAGAGGTTGGAATTGGTTATACAAGGTGATGGGTTAACTTGCGTGAGACAAGAAGCATTCAAATGCATATAATAGTCAATTACTAATTTATATCACTTGTCATTCACCTATAGATGTTATACATCAAGTAGAACCAATTTATGTTTTAAAATTGCACTCACAAACCAATGTAAATTAGCATTAATTAATTTGCAATAACAACAATAAATAGGCCCAATAAAATCAACTATTATATCTCACAATTAATCCCTCAACAAGTAAATCAATATCTAATCACCAACTAATGGATTTGAGCTGATTTTTCTGAAGTATTATGTAAGTCATTGACAATTAGTAAAGCACTAATGGTTGTAGAAAACCTTTTATAACAATAAAAATAAATATACTAAGTTTGACAAAAGTTGAGTTAGTTTAAGTGAGAGAGAGGTTAGGTATCCAATGATTTTAAGTTTCTTTATGAGAGAGATAGTTTGTGTGAGAGTGCAAACACTTGTAAAAGAATAGACTAGTGTTGTGTTCTTCTCTTTGGTAAAATTGAGTCAATGCACAACTTGAAGATCAAGTTAAAATGAAAATAAGATGTAAGAGAAAGAAACCATGGGACTATAACCTCATAGGCCTAGGACGTCTCCTTTCTTCTAAGACGTCTAGTTTAAATAAACAAGAGAACTAGGTTTTTAACTCTAGGGGGGTAAAAAATCTTAATCCTTAGAGTCAAACACTAGCCAAGACAAACCTTAGAGGGATAGACAATCATAACCCGTAATATAAGCCTTGAATGCTTCAACTAAAATAATGGGGACTATTTGAGGAAGGGGATAAGCAATATTAACCATTCTAGTTTTTTTCTTAAATAACAAAGAAAATAAAGATAACATGTAATTATTAACCATCTAATAAATAATTTCACCAAGATAAACCATGAAAAACAATTAAACTTGCAATAGAACACTTACTAAACCAAATCGTATGCATGAAGAAACCATAAGTCATGAGATCATCCACAAAGAATAGGGAAAAACATCTTGAAGACAAGTGCACACAATTTCTCATAGTGAATAAAGTGAGAGCGAGAGAGAGAAAGACTAGTAGTGAAGTGAGTTTTTTTTTTTTATCAAAATGAGTGGTCCCTTTATTTATATGAGGTAACCAAGCACTTATGTCCACAATAATGCAGTTATAACAACAATAATCCATGATACAAGTGGGGTCGACCCCTGAAATAGCCTCTAAGAATGATAACACATGCAAATAGATCACAATAGGGTCAAACTTGTGGTGACATCAATCTACCAAAGGGTGAAGAGTGTCTCCCAAGGCCACGTGTCATCGTCTAATGGTAGAAGCAAGTTGGAATATCCTCATCAAGTGCCATGTCACATATCAAAGCCATGAAGTGGTGTCTAATGGAAAGCAATTTCCAACATCATCAATAAGCCCTCACACATGATGTCATCATCAATATCCCAACATGAAGAGTGAGAAGGACAACATCCACGTGGGATGATCATGCATCACCCCTTTGAGTGGTGCCTAAGAATAATCAAGTGCAATGTGCTCCATCAAATGTTGAATAAGGTATGGGGTGAACTATCCAAGGTGTGGTATTTTTTCCCATATTTCTACCATCATGACCGTATATTACATAGAGATTTCACCCTATAAACACAAATCAGGAAAATCAACAACCTGTTTAGAACCACACCTCTAATTATTTTAATCATCATATTCCTTCATTGTTTAAAATACAATATATAAAGGAAATAATCACATCAATACCCCTAATTCATTGACCCAGTTTACTTAACAACCCTAATTTCTTAAACAAAATTATAAAACCATCGATGAAAACCATGTGTTGAAAAACCACCAAAAACAGACGCAAAAACCGCTAAAAAAATAATTTTGGGGGGCGCTGCCCCCAAATCCCTTTACAAAGGGGGGCTCGAAGGCCCCCCTTGCCATTTATCCCACTTCAATGTACAATACATGGGACCAATATTTCAAATAATATAACACACACCAAACATTCTCCCACTTCTATGCATACAAGAGGTTACATGATTACATAGTCAACAATCGAGGGAAGCAATGCACATTATTTATCTACACCAGGAAAACTTCTTAGTTCTCACATAATATTTCAATAAATATGAAACATTCTTCAAAGTGTATACCTTCATTAGCAACACCTTCTTCACTTCAACCATGTCTCTCACAAAGTGATAATTAACATCGATATGATTTGTCTTTGAATGATAAGTTGGGTTCTTCGCCATGAAGATTGTATTCTGACAGTCACAATCTATCCTTACAACTTTATTTACCAAACCAATACCTGAAAAAAAACTCTGTAACCATTCTTCTTCCTTACTTTCATGAGTGTCTTCCATGCATTCATATTTTGTAGTTTAGAGTCCCACTAGAGGCTCTCTTTTTCTCATCCAACTAATTCATTTTCTAAACAGGTTAAACACATACTCACTTGTAGATCTTTTGCGATCCATGTATCTAGCCTAGTCTTCATAAAAAAACCCATGTATGTCCAACACTCTATCCAATCCTGGTCTTCCTTGGTAGCACAACTTGTGTAATTTACAATGTTCGATTTAGTACAGACCATTGCATACATCAAACCACCAACTAGACTATCATACAAAAAAGGAGACATGTCGTCTTCCTCTTCATGTGTCTTCGACCACTGATCCACAAATAACTTTACACCTATAGGAATAAGAACCTTGATCAGATTTCCTTCATGCATATTAAACCTTAGAAATATTGTCTTGACTTATTTCCTCCAATTTAACGAAAGTTTCATGTTTTACCAATCTCTTTTAATTTCCATACCCAAAATGAAATTCATAGCACTAAGATCCTTCATGTTAAATTTATAATACAATTGAGTTTTCACATCTTGGATAACCCCCTTATATTTTCCTATCAACAACATATCATCCCCATACAAGACCAAATAAATGAGGTGATCATTGATTAATTTGAAATACACACAATGATCTAGTTTTCTCCTTGTGAAGCCAATTCCAAACATATAAGTATTAAAATTTTGATACCACATTCTTGGTGATTTATTTAACCCAAACAAGTATTTTTTTATCTTGCATACCATCCCTTTCTTTTCCTTCATAGCGAATCCTTTTGGATACTTGATTTAGATTTCTTCTTCCACATCCTCATGTAGGAATGTTGTCTTCGCATCCAGTTTCTCTACTTCAAAACAAAACACAACAAAAATAGATAAAATAGATTTAATAGAAGTTAACATGGAAACATGAGAAAAAATTTCACCAAATTCAATTCCCTCTACCTGGGAATAACCATTTGATAAGGTAGTTCTTTCAGATTCATCGCATTATTTTTTTATTCGATGTTTCAAACCAAACAAATGTGGTCCATCATCAGGAAGAGTTTTAAGATATGAGGGAAATCTAAAAAATCATTAGGTATATAAATATAAAAAGTTTTTTAGTAAAGAGTCGACTTATTAAAAATATATAAGACCGAAAACTATTACTAATCAACTATTACTAATTAATTTGTATAATTTGTCCTTGTGGTTAGTGTTGGGATCCAATTTTGACTTATCTTCCAGCCATGATCTATGTTTAGATTGTTAGTTTGTTTATCAATTTTGATGGATTCCCTATATTTTCTATTGTGATAGTGATCTACCTTGGCAAGAATTGTGGCCTCTTCAATACAAATACGATGTTTTGTTTTATCTGAATGTTCTTCCAATGACGAGGGACAAGTGCATTTGTTCTTGATATCGACAACATGTTCTTGAATTCTAATTCTAAAGGACCAACCTCTTTGTCCTATGTATTGTTTACCACATGAGAAAGGGATCATATAGACACCCTTCTGTTCAATGGGATCAACAGGGTCTTTGAACGACCTAAGGTAATTCCTGATAGTGTTTATGGGTTTGAAAGTTGCCCCAATTATTTTCTTCTTCAAAATCCTAGCAAGCTTGTTTGTTGTTCCTTGTATGTATGGTAAGAAAACTTTGGACACATCATTATTTGTTTGTGCCTTACTTCTAGGTCTTTTAGAGGCATTTTGAAAGGCTCTAAACACTTGATGTTTTTTATAGCCATTATCCTTGAAAACCTTGAGGAGGTGGTTTTTCTCTTCATCAAGGTGTTCATCATCAGAGATTCTGAAGGACCTAGTAGCTAGGGTGTTTAGAACCCCTAATTTTTGGGCAAGGTGATGATGGGATTCGACATGAAGGTATTGTTTGGTGTGAGTTTTCTTCCTATAAACTCGGTGGGCTAGGGATCCATCGAGTATTTTTGTGACCTTGACATCTATAAAGGGAATAATGCATTTATATTCAACCTCCATAGTGAAATTGATTTGATTGCATTTTTTATTGAGGTGATTTGCAAATTCATTTAATTTGTCATAACCATGGGGCCAAATAGAAAAAGTATTATTGACAAACCAATTCCAATATTTGGGTTGAAAGGGTGAGGAAATAAGGGCTTTGTTTTCCAAATCCTCCATGAATAAATTAGATATGATAGGAGAGAGGGGGGAACCCATAGCAACCCCACATGTTTGTTCATATATGTCTAACTGGAAACTAAAGAATGTGGATTTGAAACAAAATTCAACTAACTCAGCAGTACCTTGGTCAGTGACTCTCTTGATGACATCCATAGCTCCATCAATGGGAATCTTAGTAAAGAGAGAAACAACATCAAAACTAACGAGGGTGACACCATTTTCCAAATTGATATGTTTGATCTTGTTTACAAAGAATGCAGAATCTTTAACAAAAGAGCAAGTATTTCTGATTAAGGGTTTGAGTTTATGAGCCATATATTTTGCAAGTTGATAAGTAGGACTACCTATTGTGTTGACAATACGTCTAAGAGGGGCTCCTTATTTATGAATTTTGGGAAGCCCGTAGATCCTTGGGGTGGAAGGGAAACTAACAAGCAATTTGTTTTTATCCACTTCATTTATGTTGCTCACTTAATGGCATTAGAGACTTCCCTTGCAATATTTTTTAGGGGATTTTTATTAAGTTTCTTATAACTCTCACTATTATTGATATGGTCTAGAATTTTCTCAATGTAATTATCCTTGTTCATAATGAAAACAACCCCCCCTTTTTCTTCTTTTAGGACTACTAAATTATTATTATTGTTGAGATATTTTAAATCCAAAAACTCTTCTTTGGTGATATTTCTTTTTGGTGGTTTCACTCTATGGAGAATTACTGAGAAATCTTTCATGATTTCTTCTTTAACATTATCCAAGAGGTTTTTAATTCCATTTTCAATGCTACAAAGGATATCCTTGACAAAAAATTTGTGAGGGGAAATAGAAAAGTTAAGACCCCTCTCTAGTAACCTAGTAGTGTATTCGTCAATGGATTCACTCGATAGGTTGACTACTAAATTCTTGCGTTCAATAGATCTAGCCTGGTTACTATTGATATTGCATGCCATAGTTTCAATCTAATTTCTATTAGTATTGGATGATTTTTCAGATTTACCTCATATCTTAAAACTCTTCTTAATGATGGACTAAATTTGTTTGGTATAAAACGTCGAATAAAAAAATGATTCGATGAATCCGAAAGAAATACCTTATCATAACATTAGTTGCAAAAGTCTTAGAACTAAAAAAAAAAATGATCCAACACCTTAAAAAATATAAGAAATCAATAAATTACAATCCACTTCGAGGGGGAAACCTCCTTTACAATATATCCACTTCAGAACACAATTATTTTAGATAAGATGCTCCTAAGACTATCTCTCCTTAGTGTATATATAAGAGACAAAGGGTACAATTAAAATGAAAGGGTGTGATGAACAAGTTCAAAGCCTACATAAAGGTATAATACAAGAAATATAACAATTCAATAAGGGATTAATAAGGGGGTTTATACATAACATGGGGCTTTATTTAGGGCTTAAAATTCCCCTCCCCTTAAAAAAAGTGTTGTCCTTGACACTTGACTAACCACAAATGCTTTTGCATGAATAAATCATGTTCCCATGCCGTCTCCTCCACTAGTACGTTCTTTTATTTGATGAGGTACTATGTAATTGTTCGATTTCTCAACTTATTTATTCTTGTTTCAAGGATTTTTTCTGTCTCTAGTATGATTTTCCATTCTTCATTGATCTCTAGTAAAATAGTTTGGACTGGGATCTTGTTGTCGATGACCTTCTTTAAGAAATAAACATGGAGCACTGGATGTACACATGAATATGGAGGTAAATCCAATTTGTAATCCATACTTCCAATCCTTTGCAAAACCTTATAGGGGCCATAATATTTTGGTGATAATTAATTATGCTTCTTTTGTTTATTGAGAGAAATTTGTTTGTATGGTTGTAGCCTTAGAAATACCCAATCTCCCACTTCAAATTACCTTTCACTGCGATGTTGATCTGCTTGTTGTTTCATCCTATTTTCTGCCATAACCAAGTTGTCCTTCAATAGTTTGAGGACCTCTTCTTGGTTCCCTATGTGGTCCTCCACTACTTGAACCTTTGTATTCCCTTTCAAGGGTGATGTGATGGATTGAGGATGATATCCATAAAGTTCCATAAATGGGGACATTTTTCATGAAGTATGGAAGGATGTGTTGTACCATCATTCCGCCAAGGGAAACCATTTTACCCATTGTGTTTTTTTATAGGATGCAAAGAAACAAAGATATCCTTCTATACATTTATTCACAATCTCAATTTGACCATCATATTGAGGGTGGTAAGATGAACTATGAGCCAATTGTTTACCCAAACAAGAAAATAATTAAGTCCCGAAATTTCCAGGGAAAATTGGGTCTCTGTCACTTACAATAATCTTGGGGACTCCATGTAGTTTTTGAACTATTTTCATGAATGTTGTTGTTACTGTACTTTATTTAAAAGGATGATAAAGAGATAAAAATTGAGCATACTTTATTAGTCAATCCACTATTACCACAATTATAGTCTTTCCTTCAGATTTGGGTAAACCTGTAATAAAATCCATTGAAACTTCTTCCCAACATTGGCTTAGTATAGCTAATGGTGCTAGGATACATGGAGTCTTGATTGTCTCTCCCTTATTCTGTTGGAAGACCAGACATTCAAATACAAACTTTCGAACATAATTTTTAAGACCTTCCCAGAAAAAATCCTTCTTGATCATGTGGTATGTTTTCAAGAATCTTGAATGTCCCCCTATAGGAGAAGTTTGCAATTCTAGAAGGATTTTTTTTTTGAGTTGGGAATTATTACATAAGTATAGGAGATATTCATACTATAGAAGATTATTATTCCATACAAAATCATATATTGAACTCGGGTCTTCATGTATTTGTTGAATGATCTTGCATACCTCTTGATCTTGAATCCATTATACCCTTGCTTCTTCCATGCAATTAGATTGTGGGATAAAATAACACATAGTGAACCTTTTGTTTCTTCTTCTTTCCTAGAAAGGGCATCTACCACAACATTATGTTTTCCTTTTTTGTAGATAATTTAAAAGTCATAACCCAAAATCTTTGTAGCCCATTTTTGTTTCTCTTTTGAATATAATCGTTTCTCCAAGAAGTACTTCAAACTATCATGATCTATTTTTACCTTGAAGTGTCCTCCTACTAGGTAGGGGTTCCATTTCTGTATTGCATGTAGTATGGCCAACATTTATTTTTCATACATGGGTTTGAATAAGTTTTTTCCTTTAATTTGGCTTCTTTCAAAGGAAAGGGGTCTTCCTTCCTACATTAAAACTCCATCAATTCCATGGCCTATAGCATCACACTCCATAATAAATGTTTTTTTAAAGTCAGGTGTGGCCAAGATGGAAGTTGTACACATAGCCTCCTTAAGTTTCAAAATATTTGGTTGCTTCTTCGGTCAAGGGAAATGCTTCCTTATTTAATAATTCCATTAGAGGTGTTGCTATTTGACCATAGTTCTTGAAAAGATTTCCGTAATAACCTGTCAATCCTAAGAATCCTCTAACTTTATTCAAGGTTTTGGGAATTGGGAATTCCCTCATAGATTTAATTTTGTTAGGATTCACTTTTACAACTTCATGAGATACGATATGACCCAAATATTCCACTTCTTGAACCCCAAAGGAGCACTTGGAAGGACTTTCGTAAAAAAAATTCTCTTCCAATATTTTTAATACTCTATCAATATGTTGTACATTCTCTTCCCAAGATTTGTTGTAGATTAGTATGTCATCAAAAAATACTAAAACAATTTTTCTAAGGAAGGGCTTGAAAATAGAATTCATCAAGATTTGAAATGTGGAAGGTGCATTCATAAGTCCAAATGGAATAAAAAAAACTCATAATGACCTTCATGTTCTCTAAAAATTGTTTTAGGACTGTCTTCCTACCTCATTCTGATTTTATGATATCCCGAATTAAGATCCAAATTAGTAAAGTATTTGTATCCATGCAATTCATCTAATAATTCATCAATGACAAGGATAGGAAACTTATCTTTGATGGTCAATTTGTTGAGTTGTCTATAATATGGACACATACGCCATGAACCATCCTTTTTTTTAACCAAAACCATTGGTGAAGAGAAAGACCTTTGGCTATGTTGAATGATGTTAGCCTCTAACATTTCCTGGATCATGGGCTCAATCTCACTCTTCTCTGCATATGGATGCATGCAAGGCCTAATATTAGGTGGTACACTTCCTGGTTGCAAATTAATAGCATGGTCATGATCTTAAGTAGGTGGAAGACCCTTAGGCATTTCACCAAATACCTTGGAATGATTTTTGATAATTATTTGGAGATATGATGGAGCAGGTACTATAGATGTTTGAACTTCAAGTGAGCACAATCGTGCAATTACACCCTGTTTTCCCATTTTGAGTAATTTTTCCATGCTATTAGAGCTTATTACTTTATAGGGTTTCCCTTGGATACGTTTAAGCACAATTTCCTTTCCCTTTGAGAAAAATCTCATGAAAATATTTTGAAAATCAAAGGCCACTATTCGCAATAATTGCAACCATTGGACCCCTAATACAACATCAACACCCCCCATTTGAATGGAAATCATGGGGCTATACAAAAAATACTCCTCCATGTTGAGATTAATACTATGACATTTCCCTAAACAATTTATGGTACCTCCATTTGCAATCATTTCTTGAAATTATGGTGCAGGGTATACAAAGCAATTGAGATATTTTTCTAATTTGTAATTGATGAAATTATGGGTGCTACAAGAATCAATCAACATTGTTACCTTTTTATTTTTGATGTATCCTTGTATATTGAGGTTTTTGGAGTAACGATGTTGACCAATACATGAAAATATATTGTTTGAGTAGTCTCTTCTATATCTGGGTCTTGTAATGGTTCCAATTCTTGATATTCTTCCTCTTCACAGTCTATGTAGAATAATTTATTCTCACCGCATTTATTCCCCTTAATATACTTGTTTTCACAATTGAAACATAATTCTTTTTCTCTTATTTAATCCATTTATTGAGATGTCAACCTAGCTGGTTTAGGTACTCTAGCTTCTTCTTCTTCATAATCTATATAGAATAATTTCTTCTCATCACATTTATTCCCTTTACTATGTTTGACAACATAGGTATTCCAACAGAGGACAAACACCTTCAGTAACTACTCACATAACCAGATCAAAGATCAACACACTGATGTTTTCATGTGGTAAAACCCCTACGGGGAAACATCCACGGCCCCATCCAACGCGACCACTTGGAGCAGTTTATTAATTTAAAAGAAAAATATTACAAAGAGATTTTACAAGAGAGTTTCTCATAATCGATCATCAACAAATGACCCTCCATCCTCTTTAAATGGAGATCATGGACCAATTGGGTGTTAAGCCACGAAACCATGGTCGTTAAGATCGAGGAGAGTGTGAACCGTCAGATCAATCTGTGTCGAGAACATATTGTGACCATTAGATGTCCTGACTACAAATTCATATTAATGTATACTAAAGAAACACACTTTTACCTAACGAAACATTAGACCAAGTAGTTATTAACTAAATCCTAAGTGTCTAATTATCCTAACATCCCCCATTAAGAAAAAATTGGGATAGGATTGAAGGATTTACAATGTTGACACAATAGGAGAAGTAAGGAGGAATTAGAGCCTATCCCCCCTTAATGACAACCTCTTGAACTCCTAACATAGATCGAGGTTTGGAAAACTTCGCTTCTGTAAAAGACTTTGTGAAAATGTCTGCAACTTGATCTTTTGTAGGGAAAAATAGAACTTCAATAACTTGATCATGAATGAGATTTCTGATGAAGTGGATGTGTAGATCAATGTGATTTCTGCGTTGATGTTGAACAAAGCCTTTGGAGAGATTGATGACACTCAGATTGTCACACCAAAGGTTGGTCGGATGTTTCTGCTTGAATCCAAAATCTGAAAGGATCTGTTGAAGCCACAAGGATTCATGACTTGCATTTACCGCTGCTCAATACTATGCTTATGTTGAAGAAAGTTAAATAGTATGTTGTTTCTTACAGGCCCAAGTGACAGATCCTGAACCAAGGATGAAAACATAACCTGCAATAGACTTCTGATCATTAGGGTTGCAAGCCCAATCTAAATCAGTGAAACCAACCAATAAAGGAGTCCCCCCTGAACTGTAATGTATCTCGAACTGAATTGTACCACGGACATAACGAAGTATCCTTTTATCTTATTTCCAATGGATTTCATGGGGTGTTTGCATATACCGGGAAACAAGACCAACAACAAAGGAAATATTAGGACGGGTATGAGTCAAGTATAAGAGGATACCAGCTAACTGACGATACAAGGTGGAATCAACTTCAGGAGGAGTACAGGTGGCAGTAAGATTGAATCCAAACTGGAAGGGAAAAGGGGCTGGTTTACAAAAATCCATTTGAAAGTGACGAAGAAGGTCACAAGCATACTTAGACCAGGAAAGAAAAATTCCATCATTGGTTTTCAAAACTTGGAGTCCAAGGAAATAGTGAAAAAATCCTAAGTCTTCCATTTCAAATTTCTTCTTAAGGCTGGTTTTCACATGTTTTAAAAGTTTTGAGTCACTACCAGTAAGGATAAGGTCATCAACATAAAGAAAAAGGATTATGAGATGGCTTCCTACTTTCTTCGTATAGAAATTAGGATCAAAATGGCATCTAGAGAATCCAGTGTCAATAAGAAAGTTGTCCATTTTAGCACACCAAGCTTGGGGATCTTGCTTAAGACCATAAATAGATTTATTAAGGCAACATACAAGGCTAGAGTCATTATGGACATAGCTAGGAAGTTGTTCCATGTAGATTTCTTCTTGAAAATCTCCATGCAAGAAGGTAGATTTAACATCCATCTGATGGACCTCCCATTTATGTGAGGCAGTAAGGGAAAGAACAAGGAGGATAGAATTCATTTTGGCTACGGGGGGAAAGGTTTCATTATAGTCAATTTCTTCAACTTGGGAAAATCCTTTTGCAACTAAATGAGCCTTGTGTCTTTAAAAACTTCCATTTGATGCATACTTAGTTCTGTAGACCCATTTACATGTGAAATTTTTCTTCCTTTTGGAAGAGGTACAAGATCCCAAGTATCATTTTCCATTAAAGAACGTTACTCTTCATTCATTGTTGTAGCCCAATCTGGATGACCTAAATCTTCTGCAAATGTCTCTAGATAATGAGTCTCTGAAAATTGAGCCAAAAGATAAGAGACTCATTGGAACTGTGAACATGTTCAACACTGATCTGAAGGATCACTGAAAATACCATGATGTAGGAGCATTTCCCACGTCAAGTGAGCCAGCGCGAAAGCAGGAGACAGCTGGACAAGCCAGCACAAACTTCTTTTTGAAAGCACCTTGATATTGTTGCACAAAACATTAATGTGTTGATTTGATGAAGCACACTTTGTATATTGTAATGGACCTTGAGCGGATAGCTCACGTCCTTAGGTAGATGAGGCATTCAATAGAGTTAATGTAAGTAGATAGAATATTAAATTCTAGATTTGATAGCTTTAGAGCTCAAGAGGGAAACGGGATATAGACACCCTCCTTTGTACATTGTATTATTATTATTATCAAGCATTCTAAAGAGAAGAGCATGCAGAGAAGGGTGTGAAGAACCTCCATGTACAGACATTGAATTAATAGAAAAGCTTTGATTCAATTCCATGGTTGTGTTATTCTCTGTGTATTGTTGATATTATGCTCATGAATGTTTGCTTCTTGTCATACATTTGATTTTATATGTTGTGTATGTGATTTCATGGTTGAATTGAAGTCTGTGAGAACAAGGAGTTAGTTTCAATTGTTTCTCTATCTTGAACCAGAGAATTCCTGCAAGGAGTGCAGTTGAATCGTCCGCAAGGAGTGCACTGACAGAAGGGTTCATATAGAGAGAACTTTTGGTCTAAGTTCTTAGAAGTGCAGATTTGGCACCGGAGCCGTGCAAGGCATGCACAGGTTGGACAAAGACTCAGAGTTGCGATTTTGAGCCAAGGGATTGAAGGACTGCTACTGCAGGTGTGCACGGAGTTGAGAAGACTTCAACACTTAGCATGTTTGAAGATTTTCTGCAAGGAGTGCGTGCAAGGAGTTTCCTGAGGGGACTCGAAAGCTGGAAGAAAAAGCTCAGGAAGGATACGCCTTCGAGTTATTGAAGGGTAGCGGAGAGAATTTGCGTGAGCAGGGTGAATGAAAGAGTCGCAGGTTGGCGAAGCCGTCCCGTGGAGAGACACTTCTCATTTTGTAGGATTGGACAAGGGAGAAACGGGCGGATGAAATCCTCCGAGGATATTTTGCAAAGTGTCGTGGATCATTAGATATTGCGAGTGCAAGGAGGCTACAATGCAAGAGAGGAAGAAGGTTCGAAGCTCGGGACAGCAGGAGCCGTCGATCAGGATTACGAGGAGCATTGGACCTACTCATAGATCGGCATATCAGGAGTTCGTTAGGTAAGACTCCAAATATACTCAATGTAAATCGTGATAGAGCGGGAAGTGAAGTCCCAACGATTTCGTGGATAGTGTGGGCCACAACAGGGTGATGTGACAGGTAATGTGAGGGATCGAAAATTCGTCGTTTCGGGCATCAGGAGCCGATGAGGGAATTGTTAGACCTCGCGAGTGGCGAAATCAAAAGGTAGCGATAACTCGGATATCGACAACTCGGACCCCGGAAGTTGAGGTAGGAGTTATTTGAAATCGTGAGTGGCAAAGTCGCGAGGGAGCGAGATCACGATTTCGGCGCATCGCATGTCAGAGGTTGAAAACTTGAGAGTTGGTTGTCACGAGCGGCGAGACTGCGATAAGGGCAGGAATCCCGACAAGCGGAAGAAGGTTAGTGCTGACTGACACATCGGGTCTCGGGGATTTGAGATCCCAGTTGATCAATAGAGAACTCGCGAAGTGCGAGGTTCTGATCCTCTGATAAGTAAGCAAAGAGGATCGCGAGGCGAGAACTGTGGGTGCAAATCTTCCGATTGGAAGATAGAAGAACCTAGTTCTTCGGGTCGTGGAATAGAGAAGGTCCTAGAAGAGGCGAACGTGCTCCGAGGAGTGCAGTTGCTATCAAGTGGTATCAGAGCAGGAATTCTTTGCTTTCTATAGCAGAGAAGAAGAATTCACCATTCCGCCCAGAAGAGAGAGATAGTCACCAGACCCAGAAGACAGGGAGGTGCGAAGAAGAGGTAGGCCAGCAGGAAATCCAGAAATGGAGCGGCAAATGAGAGATCTCCGAGCAAGGCTCGAGGAAATGTAGACAGCTCAAAGACGCGGAGTTGGTGCAGGGGATCTTAGTGATTTTGAGGTTGAAGAGGGAGCTGGACATGAAGAAGAAGTCACAGCGAAAGATGCATCAACCGAGCGGTTGATCAAAGCCATTTCCAAGATGGGTGTGAAGGCAAAGATGGACATTCTAGTATTTGAAGGGAATCTGGATGCAGAGGAGCTACTAGATTGGATTAGAGCCCTCAACACATACTTTGATTATGAAAATGTGGAAGAATATAAGAAAGTCAAGCATGCAATTACGTGCTTGAAAGGACATGCAGCATTATGGTGGGATGAGCTACAAGCTGACAAACGCTGCAAAGGCAAGCAAAAGATCAAAAGCTAGGATCGGATGATCGCGAAGATGAAAGCGAAGTTCATCCCAAGGGACTATCAAATCACTCTGTTTAGACAAATGCAGAACCTGAGACAGAAGTTGATGACGGTGAAAGAGTATACCGAAGAATTTTACAAGCTCAATATTAGAGCAGGTCATCGGGAGAGCGATGATGAGAAAGTTGCTAGATACTTGAATGGTCTGAGATATGACATTCAGGATGAATTAAGCATGGTTACCATATGAACTGTGGAGGATGCGTACCAGATGGCTTTGAAAGCTGAAGAGAAGCTGAGCCATAAGCAGGGACAGCGAGGGCGAGGCAGAAGCCAACCAAGAGGCAAAGCAGTTGCCCAGGAGAAATTCCAAAAACCCAAAGAGGAATGGAAGAAACCTCAGGGTAAGATTGAGAGAGGCAGAACCTCACAGAGGCAGCCATATGTTGAGCAGAGAGGGCAGCAGATTGATCAGCGAGGAGATTATGCTGATGCAAACACTCTTCCTCGTACTAGAGGGCGAGGTAGAGGAAGAGGAGAAGTTATCACATGTTTCACATGTGGGAAGAATGGACACAAATCTTATGAATGTCCATAGAAAAAGAAGGATGCGGGGGAAGCTCACATCATAGAAGTGCAGAGGCATGATGCTAAGACCGAAAATGCAGAAGGCGGAAGAGTGCTTGGGATGCATAAAGTCCTTTTGACACCTGAGAAGGAGGTGGAAAGCTCAGTACAAAGGACCAGACTGTTCAGAACAGCTTGCAAGACCAAGGACAGGGTATGCAAGATTATTGTTGACAGTGGTAGCACTGATAATCTCGTTTCAACCGAGATGGTAGAGAAGCTGGAGCTGGAGACGACTGATCATCCCAGTCCATATAAAGTTTCATGGCTACAGAAGGGACACCAGGTAACAGTTACTAAACAATGCTTGGTTGAGTTCAAGATAGGTGGGTATAATGATAAGATTTTGTGTGATGTTATTCCCATGGACGTATGTCATTTATTGCTGGGTAGACCATGGCAATATGACAGAAATGTGATTCACGATGGGAGAATGAACACATATACTTTGGAGAAGAATGGGAGAACCCATATGTTGCTTCCGATAAAGGACAAGGAAGTGAAGACGGAAGTAGACAGCACAATACTTCTCATGAGTGGGAAGGAACTTCTTACAGAGGTTGAGAAGAATGAAGATCCACAATTCTTTGTTGTCAGAAAGCCGAGGATTGTTCTGACTAGCACGAGAGTGGATGATTTTCCAGTTGAAGTTTAGGAATTGCTGGAAGAGTTTGCTGATATCATAGTGGACGAATTACCTCATTCGTTGCCACCGATGAGAACTGTAAGCCATCACATAGACCTCATACCAGGAGCTAGTTTTCTGAATAAAGCCACGTACAGGTTGACGCCGCAAGAGAATGAAGAGGTTAAGAGGCAAATCCAAGATTTGATGGACAAAAGAGTGGTAAGAGAGAGCTTGAGTCCATGTGTTGTACCAACAGTGCTCAGTCCGAAGAAAGACGAAGGCTGGAGGATGTGCACCGATTCAAGAGCGATCAACAAGATAACTATCAGGTACAGGTTTCCACTGTCGAGAATGGATGATCTGATGGATTGACTAAGTGGGGCAAATTATTTTTGAAAGATTGATTTGAAAAGCGGATACCACCAGATTCGCATGAGGGAAGGCGATGAGTGGAAAACAACCTTCAAAACAAATGAAGGACTGTATGAATGGCTAGTCATGCCATTTGGTTTGAAAAATGCGCCAAGTACTTTTATGAGGCTGATGAATGAAGTCCTGAGGGAATTCATCGGAAAGTTTTTCATTGTTTATTTGGACGATATATTGATTTACAGTAAATCAAAGGCTGAACACCTGAAGCATTTGGCCATTGTGATGAGGAAGATACAACAGGAAAAGCTGTTGATCAACATGAAGAAATGTTCGTTCATGAAAACAGAGCTCATTTACTTGGGTTTTGTTATTTCGGTGAATGAGTTGAGAATGGATCCGGATAAAGTGGAAGTGATTAAAAATTGGCCATCACCGAGAAATATTTTCGAGGTGAGGAGTTTTCATGGTTTGGCTAGTTTCTACAGAAAGTTCATCAGGAATTTTAGTGGGATTAGCGCAGCAATGATGGACACAGTGAAGAAGAGACATAAATTTTTTCATTGGACAGCCGAGGCTGAGAAGAGCTTCAATCTGTTGAAGCGAAAGATAACAGAGCAACCAGTGTTGGTGTTGCCAGATTTTCAGAAAATGTTTCAGGTGAAATGTGATGCCAGTGGGTATGCCATAGGAGCAGTCTTGAGTCAGGAGGACAGACTAGTTGCATATTTCAGTGAGAAGCTGGATGACATGAAACTGAAATACTCCACGTATGATAAGGAATTTTACGCTATCATACAGGCACTAAAGAAGTGGAGGCATTACTTGATCCCGAAAGAATTTGTGTTGTACAGTGATAATCATGCATTGCAGTTTGTGACTCAACAGGATAAGTTGAATCAGAAACATGCAAAATGGGTAGAGTATATGCAAAATTTCACATTTGTAATTAAACACGTTTAAGGTACTGCTAACAAAGTAGCTGATGCTTTGAGAAGGAAATGTTTGTTGTTGCAAGAGTTTCAAGTCAAAACCTTGGGTTTTGAAAATCTCAGGGACATGTACGCAGGAGATGCAGATTTTGGGGAAGTGTATGAAGCAGCTGAGAATCCAGTTCTCAAAGATCAAAGTCCTTGGATAGATTATATGATCCAAGAAGGATTGTTGTTCAGAGGTAATCAGCTGTGTATTCCAAATTTCTCCATGAGGGAGAACCTATTGAAGGAGAAGCACATCAGAGGATTAGCAAGGCATTTTGTCCATGACAAGACATTCGCGAAGCTAAGCGAATCATATTTTTGGCCAGGGATGCGAGCAGATGTCAAACGGTTTGTTGACAGATGTTGGATTTGTCAGCATTCAAAAGGGAGAAATAAGAATCCAGGTTTTTATTAGCCATTGCCCATATCGGAGAGGCCATGGGAGGCGATCAGCATGGATATTGTATTGGGTTTGCCGAGGATGCAAAGAGGATTTGATTATCTTTGTGGTCATGGATAGGTTTTCAAAAATGGCACATTTCATACCATGCTAGAAGACCAGCGATGCAACGCACATCGCAAATTTGTTTTTCAAAGAGATCGTTATACTTCATGGATTGCCGAAAAGCATAGTTTCGGACAGGGATACTAAATTCATCGAACATTTTTGGAGGACGCTATGGAAGAAGCTAGGGACTAACTTAGCGTTTAGTTCTACTTATCATCCTCAGATGGATGGACAAACAGAGGTGGTGAATCGAAGTCTGGGAGATTTGTTGAGGAGCTTGGTGACGGAGCACCACAGCAGTTGGGACAATGTGTTGCCACAGGCAGAGTTTGAGTATAATGATTCACTGAATCGGAGTACAAGTAGAAGTCCATTTCAGTTTGTATATGGGATGCAGCCAAGGGGAGTTTCTGAGTTGCGAGATTCATAGCAGACTGCGACTAGCAGTGCTAGTGTAGAAGAACTCGCTGAGGCGATGAGAGAACTTCGTGGTAGAGTGAAGCAGCGACTGATAGATTCAAATCAGGAGTATAAGCGCAAAGAAGATCAGCATCGGAGACAACTTCAGTTTGAAGTTGGCTGNCGATGAGAGAACTTCGTGGTAGAGTGAAGCAGCGACTGATAGATTCAAATCAGGAGTATAAGCGCAAAGAAGATCAGCATCGGAGACAACTTCAGTTTGAAGTTGGCTATCTATTTCTAGCACACTTGAGAAAATAAAGGTTCCCGAGGAGAACATACAACAAACTCAAAATGAAGAAAATTGGACCATGCAGAGTCCTGAAGAAATTCAGAGAGAATGCGTATGAGATTGAGTTGCCGGATGGCATCGGGATATCTCTGATATTTAATGTTGCAGATTTATACCCATATAGGGCTGGAGAGTCAGAGACTGGAACCGAGGAACCAGTGATCCAGTGGCAGAAGCAGATGCCAATTGCAGAAAATCCACAGATGGAATGCATACTGGACAAGCGAGTGGGTAAGAAGACCAGGTGAAAGCAGTACTTTGAGTATTTGGTCAAATGGAAGAATCACCCAGTGGAGGATGTCAGCTAGGAGACCGAAGCGATGATACAGAAGCATGGACAGACCATGCAGGAGCTCATGGAGAGGAGCCCATGAAATTTTTCAAGTGAGGGAGTATGATGCAGGAGCATCGCCCACGTCAAGCGAGCCAGCGCGAAAGCAGGAGACAGCCGGACAAGCCAGCACAAACTTCTTTTTGAAATCACCTTGATATTGTTGCACAAAACATTAATGTGTTGATTTGATGAAGCGCACTTTGTATATTGTAATGGACCTTGAGCAGATAGCTCACATCCTTAGGTAGATGAGGCATTCAATAGAGTTAATGTAAGTAGATAGAATATTAAATTCTAGATTTGATAGCTTTAGAGCTCGAGAGGGAAACAGGATATAGACACCCTCCTTTGTACATTGTATTATTATTATTATTATCAAGCATTCTAAAGAGAAGAGCATGTAGAGAAGTGTGTGAAGAACCTCCATGTACAGACATTGAATTAATAGAAAAGCTTTGATTCAATTCCATGGTTGTGTTATTCTCTGTGTATTGTTGATATTATGATCATGAATGTTTAATTCTTGTCATACATTTTCTTTTATATGTTGTGTATGTGATTTCATGGTTGAATTGAAGTCTGTGAGAACAAGGAGTTAGTTTCAATTGTTTGTCTATCTTGAACCAGAGAACTCCTGCAAGGAGTGCAGTCGAATCGTCCGCAAAGAGTGCGCTGACAGAAGGGTTCAGATAGAGAGAACTTTTGGTCTAAGTTCTTAGAAGTGAAGATTTGACACCGAAGCCGTGGAAGGCGTGCGCAGGTTGGACAAAGACTCAGAGTTGTGATTTTGAGCCAAGGGATTGAAGGACTACTGCTGCAGGTGTGCGCAAAGTCGAGAAGACTTCAACACTTAGCGTGTTTGAAGATTTTCCACAAGGAGTTCATGCAAGGAGTTTCCTGAGGGGACTCGAAAGCTGGAAGAAAAATCTCAGGAAGGATAGGACTTCGAGTTGTTGAAGGGAAACAGAGAGAAGTTGTGTGAGCAGGGTGAACGGAAGAGTCGCAGGTTGGCGAAGCCGTCCCGTGGAGAGACACTTCTCGTTTCGTAGAATTGGACAAGGGAGAAACGGGCGGACAAAATCCTCCGAGGAGATTTCGCGAAGTGTCATGGATTGTTGGATATTTCGAGTGCAAGGAGGCTACAGTGCAAGAGCAGAAGAAGGTTCGAAGCTCAGGAGAGCAGGAGCCGTCGATCGGGATTATGAGGAGCATTGGACCTACTTGTAGATCGACATATCGAGAGTTCGTGAGGTAAGACTCCAAATCTACTCAATGGAAATCGTGATAGAGCGAGAAGCGAAGTCCCAACGATTTCGTGGATAGTGTGGGCCATAGCATGGTGATGTGATAGGTAATGCAAGGGATCGAAAATTTGGTGTTTCGGGCATCGGGAGCCGATGAGGGAATTGTTAGAACTCGCGATTGGAAAAATCGTGAGGTAGCGATAACTCGGATATCGACAACTCGGACCTCGAAAATTGAGGCAGGAGTTATTTGAACTCGTGAGTGGCGAAGTCGCGAGTGAGCAAGATTGTGATTTTGGTGCCTCGGCACATCACATGTCGGAGGTTGAAAACTTGAGAGTTGGTTGTCACAAGTGGCGAGACTACGATAAGGGAAGGAATCCCGACAAGCAGAAGAAGGTCAATGTTGACTGACACATCGGGTCTCGGGGATTCGAGAGCCCAGTTGATCAATAGAGAACTCGCGAAGCACGAGGTTCCAATCCTCCAATAAGTAAGCAAAGAGGATCGCGAGGGAAGAACTGTGGGTGCAGATCTTTCGATTGGAAGATAGAAGAACCTAGTTCTTCGAGCCATGGAATAGAGAAGGTCCTGGAAGAGGCGAACGTGCTCCGAGGAGTGTGGTTTCTATCAGACCACCAGCTGCTTCTCATGTTGAACGAACCCATCTAGGAAGCAGTGGAACTAGTGCGAGTTTAGGTTCAAAGGAGTCATCTGGAGGAAGGTGAGTAGGCATAGGTGGATTCTAATATTCATTGTCATCATCTAAAGAAGAAACCAAAATAGGAACAGAAGAAGGCACAAACGTCGAAGATGGCTCGTAGGCCAAAGAAGGCACAACCGCCAAATTAGGCTTGCAGGCCAAGAGATTTTCATCAAAATTAACATCTCTTCTAAGAATAATTTCATTACAATGTGGTTGAAGAAGTATATAACCTTTGACATCTTTAGAATAAACAACAAATATACACTTCTCACTTTTAAGTTGCAATGCTTTATTTTTCTCATCAGCAATGTGAGCCCATGCTATACTGCCAAATACACAGAAGTGACTTACATTTGGTTTAATTTTAGTCCAAGATTCTTCCAATGTTATATTTTCAAGAGCCTTTGTGGGAGTACGATTGACTATGTAATTTGCACAGTTGATTTCTTCCACCCAATACTTTAGACTTAATCCCTTAGATTGGATCATACAATTAGCCATTTCTTTTAATGTGCAGTTCT
>JASDQU010109641.1:121415-154594 GCA_032191745.1 Picea mariana | reverse complement strand
GTGGATTGCATAAAAGGAAAGCAGACCAACAAGTCAAAGAAAGGTGCCAATAGGAGTTCGGGCATATTAGAGATCATACATACTGATATATGTAGTCCAGACATACTCACATGGTCAGAGATACTTCATCTCTTTTATAGATGATTACTCACGATATATGTATCTTTACATGCTTCATAATAAGAATGAAGCATTAGATGCCTTTAAAATCTTTAAGGCTGAAGTAGAGAAACAATGCGGCAAGAAAATTAAGATCGTGAGATCAAATAGAGGTGGAGAATATTATGGTAGATACACAGAAGATGGACAAGCACCTGGGCCATTCACAAAATTTCTTCAAGAGCATGGGATTGTTGCCCAATACACCATGCCTGGTTCACCCGACCAGAATGGTGTAGCAGAAAGAAGAAACTGAACATTATTGGACATGGTGTGGAGTATGCTTAGAAGCTCCAATCTTCCTAAATCCTTGTGGATTGAAGCACTTAAGACGACAGTGTATATATTAAACCTATTTCCAACCAAGGCTATCCCTAAAACGCCATTTGAATTATGGAAAGGCTGGAAACCAAGTTTGCGACATATGCGCATTTGGGGATGCCCGTCTGAAGTGAGAATATATAATCCACAAGAGAAGAAGCTGGACCCAAGGACCATTAGTGGGTATTTCATTGGATATGCTGAAAGGTCTAAAGGTTACTGATTTTATTGTCCATCTCATAGCACTACGATTGTGGAATCAAGAAATGCAAAGTTTCTTGAAAATGACTTGAACAGTGGGAGCGATCAAACCAGGAACATAGTTTCTAAGAAGGATCATTCAAAATCTCAACCTTCCACCCCAAGTGATAGATTGTTTATTGTTCACAGCACCCCTCAAGTAAAAACTGGTGTCGAACAACCAATTGTTGAAGTTCCACAAGCAGCTAACGGCATTCTAGTAGATCAGGTAGTTCAAGATTTTCCAAGAACTTTTGAACAACGAGTTGAACCACATACTTCTTAGGAAGATGGTGGTACAACATTAAGAAGATATACTAGACCAAAGAGATCAGAAATTCCTTATGATTATGTTGTGTATCTGCAAGAATTTGACTATAACATTGGAGCCGAAAATGATCCCGAGTCTTTTTCACAAGCCATGAGTTGCAAAGAATCAGAATTATGGTATGATGCCATGAAGGAAGAGATGAATTCTATAAAGAGTAATGAAGTCTGGGATCTTGTTGAGTTGCCTAATGGTGCAAAGTCCATTGGATGTAAATGGGTCTTTAAGACAAATAAAGACTCATTGGGCAACGTTGAGAGATACAAGGCAAGACTTGTTGCTAAAGGATTCACTCAGAAAGAAGGAATCGACTACATAGAGACTTTCTCTCCTGTATCTAAGAAAGATTGCTTACGTGTAATTATGGCATTAGTAGCCCATTTTGACTTGGATTTGCAACAAATGGATGTGAAAATGACATTTCTCAATGGAGATCTAGAGGAGGAGGTTTACATGAAACAACCTGAAGGATTCCCCTCTAGTGATGGTGAGCAATTGGTTTGCAAACTCAAGAAATCCTTATACATTTTAAAACAAGCATCCCACCAATGGTATTTGAAATTCCATAATGTAATTTCTTCTTTCGGTTTTGTAGAAAACATTATGGATCAATGTATATACCTGAAAGTTATTGGGAGTAAAATTTGTTTTCTTGTTTTATATGTGGATGACATTTTGCTAGCAACCAATGATAAGGGTTTGTTGTATGAGGTGAAACAATTTCTCTCTAAAAAAATCGATATGAAGGATATGGGTGAGGCATCTTATGTCATTGGCATTAATATCCATAGAGACAGATTTCGAGGCATCTTGGGTCTGTCTCAAGAAACCTATATTAATAAAATTTTAGAGAGATTTCGAATGAAGGATTGTTCACCAAGTATAGCTCTCATTGTGAAGGGTGATAGGTTCAATTTGAACCAATGCCCGAAGAATGATTTTGAAAGGGAACAAATGAAGAACATTCCATATGCTTCTGCTGTCTGAAGCCTAATGTATGCTCAGGTCTGTACAAGACGCGACATTGCATTTGTTGTGGGAATGTTGGGACGATATCAGAGTAATCTAGGTATAGACCACTGGAGAGCTGCAAAGAAAGTAATGAGGTACCTTCAAGGAACCAAAAACTACATTCTTATGTATAGACGAATGAACAATTTGGAAGTAATTGGCTACTCAGATTCTGACTTTGTTGGATGTGTTGATTCACGCAAATCAACATCGGGATACACTTTTATGATGGTCGGTGGAGTTGTGTCATGGAGGAGTGCCAAGCAGACCTTGATTTCCACTTCTACTATGTAAGTCGAGTTCATCTCCTATTTTGAGGCTACTTTACATGGTGTATGGCTTAAGAGTTTCATTTGTGGGCTTAGAATTATGGATTCTATCTCCAATCCATTGAGAATGTATTGTGAAAATTGAGCTGCTATTTTTATGGCTAAAAACAACAAAAGTGGGAGATAAATCTCCAATAATCCTACAGAAGAAATCACCATGTACACTACCGAATCCAAACCATCGGAAGTTGAGGACATGGGAGACAACGCCATACTTCTTGCACGAAAGGACAGTCTACAAATAAATGGTCCATCATTGCAAGTGCTTGGAAACACATGGGGCATCTATGAGGTCCTATGAAGCCTCTTTTCGCCAGATTTTCACCTGCCTCTCCATCAGCTGCACGTCGATTTGGACCCTCATGAACTGCAACAGAGAAATGGAGCATGCATCGTGATGACTTGGAGAATGCGAAGCTCATCCCAAGTCGAAATAAACACATCGACATTAAGTATTTAGCCATAAGGGAACGTGTTAAAGAAAATAAAGTAGTCATTGAGCACGTCAGCATTGAGTTGATGATCACTGATCCTTTGACTAAGGGCATGCCACCGTCTAAATTCAAGGAGCATGTAATGAATATGGGACTTGGTTCCATTATGTAGTTTCTCATTGTATGGACAATGTTATTTTAATGAAATTCTTAATTATTGCGATGTTTTTCTCATATTTATGTGCACCTTAATTTGATTTGAGAGAATTCATCTGTGTAGGACCAAGAATAAACATAAGGTTTATTCATTAAGAAATTGTTGCCACATAAATTATAAAAGAAATAAATACATAGTAATACATGGAAGATAATACTCATCATAAGAGGACTTATCGCCATGATTCATGTATATATTACTTAATACAGATTATCAATAGGTTTTAAGATGAGACATTAAGATTGGAAGTATGGACCAAGTGGGAGAATGTAACCTCCCTTCTGTATTGAACCGTCGCTCCCTTAACCTTATTGAACCGCCGTGAAACCAACCAGAACCATAATTGTATTGAACCACCGGGAAACCAACCCAAACTGTATTCAACCGCCGACATCTCGTTTGGAAACCAACCGGAACCGTTTTCTCATTTGGGAGCTTCTGAAATGGTCCATTACTCCATACGGTTATCTACCTAGATATGTGGAACAGTTAACAGTTAGCCAACAGAAGCTTGATGGAAGCATGGCTATAAAGATTTCATTTTGGTCCCCAAGCTTGCTTAATTCATCAATTTCCTTCAGTTTTACACCATCAATCAAAGTGAGCAGAGCTTGGAAGTTCCATATGGAAAGCAAAAGGAAAGAAAAATTAGTGTGGAACTGGGAAAACTTCTGCAGCAATTAGTCAAACTCAAGCAGCATCAATGGCCGGAGGTATGGTCCATTTTGGCATCTAAATTTCAATTCTTTTGAAGAGTTTTATTCCACATATTTTAGAATCGATTTAAATCTAACAAATCATGCTATTCATTTGAAACCTACAATTGTAACACCTAACATTATTCCTTATAGGGATCCATATTCATGGAAGAGTTATATTGACTATATTCTCCAAGAAATGTTATAAGCTGACATTATTCAACCTATCCAAATTTCATTTTCTTCACTGGTAGTGATGGTTATGAAGAAGGATGGTTCATGGTGTATATGTCACACTTATAGAGAGCTCAAAAAAATGACCATCAAAGATAAGTTTCTTCCTCCTATAAATGATGAATTATTATATGAATTGCATGAAAAAAATTTCTTTACTATGTTGGATCTTCGTTTGGGATATCATCAAATTAGAATGAGGCAGGAAAACATTCCCAAAACATCATTTAGAACACATGAAGTTCATTATGAGTTTTTAGTTATGTCATTTGGACTTACTAATGCACCTTCAACATTTCAAAGATTGATGAATTCTATCTACAAACCCTTCCTTACAAAATTTGTGTTAGTATTTTTTGATGACATAATAATCTATAGAAAATTTTGGGAAGAGCATGTACAACATGTCGATGGAGTATTAAAACTTTTGGAAGAGAAAAAAAATTATGCAAAGCATTCCAAGTGTTCCTTTGGGGTTTAAGAAGATGAATATTTGTATCATATTGCATCTCATGAAGGTGTAAAAGTGGACCCTAAGACAATTAAAGATACGAGGGAATGGGTGATTTTGATAACCTTTAAGAAACTTAGAGGATTATTAGGATTGACAGGATATTACTACAAGTTTGTGAAGAACTGTGGTCAAATAACTGTTGAAATATTGGTTTTCATTGATGTCGACCCTTGAAGAAGTCTGGCAGCCCCAAATGTATGGTTATAGAAACCAAAGTTGATCGAGAAAAAATGTCATGAAGGATAGTGTAATTTTTGGTAATGCACTCATGGATGGATATTCCTCATCATGCCATTTGTGGTGATATGTGGCACGTCATGTGGTTCCTCACAATTAAGGATTTATGGCCTTGTGAAGTTGGAAGCTCCAAACAATGGTTAAGAATACCCTAGTTGGTTACAAGTCAATTAATGAAAGGGTAAAGTGGTTGTAACAAAAAACCCCTAAAATAAGGAAAGAGGTTACTAAGAAAAAGTATAAATACACCTCAAGGAGTCTCTCATAGGGACAATTCACACACATATCTATTGATCATCTACCTTATGAAGAACTTATGGTATATTGGTGAATCTGAGGTAGAAAGTCTAAGGGTGCGAACGAAGGTCGAAGGTGAAAGTCACATAGTTGCAGCTGTCAATGTTTCATCGAAACCTGCACAGGAGATCTAGCTAAAGAAAATACAAACAAAGATTATCAAGAAATGAAAAGAGGTTCAATATGGAAGAATGAGAAAATATATTTACACTACTCTATTGAGTTAATTAATGATGATCATTGTGATACAATGAATTAGTGGAATACACTCATATATAGGAAAGAAAATTCCATAATTAAGGAAAGAAATCAAGCAAATAGCTTTCCTTAGGAATGCATGCATGCATAATAGTGATGATCTGAATAGAAAGTCTAAAACAAAATTTGTAATACCTCAAGACCGAGTCTGATTTGAAATTGTAAATATGTTTTATAGGTTGTTGAGAAAAATCATTATAATCCATAAGGCTTATGTGATGATTAGGTCGTAGAGCCTAGATGTTAAAGACTAGTGAGCCTACTTTTGTATATGTAAACACTCAGATCATTAATATAATGCATCGCTATGTGTAGACCAACAACGATAAAAGAGTATGGGGGACTAAACTCCACTATGAAGGGGAAGGGAGGGATAAGAACCTAGGAAAGGGGCTAAGCTAGAGGGATTTTTGCTGAAGGAATATTATAATATTATTCCTTAAGATTATGGTGAGGATAATTATTTTATCCTAAGTTCTTATGGAAAAGAGAATGAATTACAAGTGTGTAGAACCAAGATCCTCGAGAGCCATGTGTCATCAAGGGTGAATGCAAATAAAGGTGGGGAAATTAGTCCATTTTGGGGGAACTGAGCCAGTCAGGCACTCAACCATTCACTCCATCATCCTTACCTCTCGAGCCTGCACCCACTCCTATAGCTACCTGGTACTTTCACGTTATCAACAGTAAATTGTATCCTTCCTAGTATGCACAATGCACATGTGCCTACCTGAGCTAGTGTTGTAATTTCTATTATGAGAAGCACATGTTCCATGCCTTGAATGTTTTTTCTTCCTTCACATAAGCCTTAACTAAATGTTGTTGTTGTCATCATCCATTACCTGTACCTGGTTGACTTAAGAATTGGACTAAAGAATACATTTGTCAGGCCCGTAGGTTTGAAGAGCCGTGTTGTCAAGCCCGTGGACTGAAGAGGCAGGTTGTCAGGCCCATGAGCAACTCTCTCTAGGTGAGATAATTGTTGGGGAAGTGATTTTCTGGAGGGATCCCAACTGCAACTAGAGTGGTCTGAGACTTCCTGTTCGACATGTTGTTGAAGCCCTGAAAGGGAAGTGGGGAAGTTGAAGGAACGTTGAGCATAGAAGGGGCACACTTCCTGGGGTGGTACATGCATGTGGTGAATGAGAGACTGTAGGTTTCTAGTGTGAGATGGAACCTGGGATGAAATCCTTCCTGTTGTCTGTATTGTCTCAGCCTAGATAGGAATTCATTTACCTAGGTGGAGTTTAGTCCCAAATTAGGGATGACCCACTATTGAGAGTTCTGAGCAGTGTGGTTTAACGATGGGAGGAGCGTGGAAGATTTGGACATAGTTGGTGGTATTCAATCAAATATAAGTACCAATTGTGTGTTAATTTACATGTGTTTATATTTATGGGTATTGCTTGTGTATGTTGCATGTATATGTTTACTATTATTTCCACATGAATATATGTATTCACATAATGTATTTGTCTGTTTAAAGTTATATATATATATATATATATATATATATATATATATATACAGATGAAATTATTGTTTTAAGTAGTGGCATGGAATGGCCTAGGTGGGTCGGTTATGTTACAAATTTGTATCATATCTCTAGTTTCAAAAACTAAGACTAGATGGGTTGAGAAATTTGATTAAGTCACTTCTGTGGAATTGGGAAAAAGACCCAACTTTTGTTGTTAAAATTCTTGGAAAATTTGAATAAATCGGCCAAGTGGCAAAATTTTCATAATTTAATCTCTGTTTAGGAAAATTCCGACCTGGGATGTGTTGAATTTGTAGCGCAAGGAGTGCGCAGGAGATTTATTAAGTCCCCAAAAGAAGAGGAATATACTTATGAGAAGGTGAGCGGGTGAGATCTATTTGGGAAAGGTAAGAATCCTTCATAACCATCAAATCTAGAAAAGGAGCATGGCAGTTAACCTGTCATGTCCTTTGGACTTCGCTACTTCAGAAATTTTTAAGTCTTTAACAAAAAGGAGGTAATGGCCTCGAAGATCCGAAGTGTCAGAGTGAATATACGTCGTAGATCATTGGGAGGAGTACTTGACCGTTGGATTTGGCCAACGGAAGATCTGGGCCATTAGATCAAGCACAGATCAGGAGGTGAGGCACAGTGGAGAAGATCAAATTCCAATCGTCATATCTACATGCAAGCAAGTGTGAGCCATATATCTCATGGTAGTTAGGAGGTTTGACACTCCAAGAGAAGTGAGTCCTTAAGTTTCCAAGATTGAAATCTCCCAAAGTCCCGAAATCCAAAGTAAAACTAGACCTTTCCTGTTTGGGGACACGTTTCCACATATTAGCAATTATTCATTAATTCGGCATTCGAGAAATTTGTAGTGTTTTGTTGAGAGTTTCCTGAATCCTTGAAGCTCCTAATTATCGAAGTAATTTAAGATCATCCATTGTCTAGGACACGTGTTTTTATATTATCAGGTATTCGGCCTTTAGGAATATTGTGGGAGAACATTTTTTTTGTGTGGAAGTTCCAAAGTCCTAGAGCATTAGAGTCCCAAATCTCTTGGGAGCACATGTTCGGGAGTTCGGAAACTTGGAATTCAAGAATTTTAAAGTATGTTGCTATGAAATCATCAAAATCAAGAAGTTCCAAAGTCTCAGAGCACTAGAGTGATGTGGCATGATGTCATCTAGGGTGACTTGGACCTAATCGAGAGTTCAAAAGTTTGGCATTCAAGAGATTTGTGGTGTTATGTTGAGAACTTCTCTGAAGCCCAAAGTTTTGGAGTTCCGTAGTAGTAAAGATCTGGAGAATGATGGTTCGATAAATTATCCAGTTTGACGTTCACAAGTTTTGAAGTATCCTGGTGAGAGATCCTCTGAAGCCCGGAGTCTCGAAGTCCCGGAGCATCAGAGTGACGTGGCATGATGACATCACCTAGGGTGATGTGGAACCATATTATGAATTCCATGTGTCATCCTATTTCATGTTTTTCATACTCATTTGGTACCAATTGGAGCTTAACACATGTCACTCGTCGATTCAACCATGTGTCGTATTCATATTTTTGACACGTATCACCCTGTGTACATAGTTGCTAAGAAGACACTCAAAGTTCATAAATTCAACATTCAGGGAAATCAAGGTGTGATGTTGTAAGAACCTCCGAAGTCTGAAGCTATGGACCACTAGAGTAATGATTCTCTAAAGAGAACATACTGGATTTTTTTAGTTCAGTGTTTGGGAGAGTTAAGGTGAATTGTTGTAAGAGCTTCTAAATCCAAGAAGTTGAGAAGCACCGGAGTTCCGAAAACCTGAAGAAGCATTGTTCAGAGAGTTCGTCACTTTGGAATTTTGAGGGAATGTTGTATGGTGTATGAGGAACCTATGAAGCCCAAAGTTCTGAAGCACCAGAGCCCTGAAGCTTCGAAGAAGCACCTGTTTGGAAGTTTTTCAATTAGGCATTTGCGGAAAATGAAGTGTGATGAAGGTAAAACCTCTGAATCCTAAACTTTTGGAGCCCTGAAGTCCCAAAACTTCGGATAAGAGCCTTTCATCTAAGAGCTTGTTCATATCCCTTGGTCATATAAGATTTTGGCCAAAGTAAAGGGGGGTAGTGCCAGAATTTTTTATTTTAAAGAAAGAAAAGGACTTAGTGAAGGAGACCACAAATTTTTGAATTGTACAGACCTACAAATAAGGGAAATTAAAGAATCATGTAAAACTAAAAAGAATATCCAACACAAGTCCAAGAGATAATTTTTCTCTGAAGAAGAAGAACAATTGTATAGGGATTACCTCCTAGGAAGGACAATTTTCAAATATTCATAACTTTCTACTCAAAACATAGAATTGAGCATAGAAGTAGGAATTGGAAAGATCTTGAAAAGTAAAATATAACTACTCGCTTAGAAAATTGACCTAGGAAGACAATTTCTAGGAAAATCAGAAGAAAGAATTCTAATGTATTATGAATCCATAATTGAGCATAATTTCCTTAATTTGTTAAAGCAACCATTCTAACAAAGTTCTATTGGCTGAACATTTTGTGGAGTTAACAACAACTAGATCAGATCCAGATCAACATAGAGTGAATAATCATGGAATATACATATGGGGCTTGCAACCAGGAAGATGAGATCAAAGGGATGGATGTCCATATTGGTATTGAAGGTACAAACTGAAATGGAAATGGAGAAGGAAAGGAAGAAAAATTGAATATGATAGAGACCGTTAAAAATTTTCAAAATCATGTCCAAAGTTATAAAGTTGATAATGGAAGGATTATCAAAGCGAAGGAGCAGCATGAGGACTTCACTATAAATTCGATGCATTGTTTGGACAGAATAGAAAAGAATATGGACAAGGATAATGAATCAATAAAATCAGGAAGTCACAGGTCTCATGATGAGAGAAGAAGTTCAAGAAGTGCTCGTAGACATCACCATCACTCCCCGAGGAATTCCACAAGGAGAGCACAGAGTAGCTAAAGTCCATCCCCTGTCAGAAAGCATAAGAAGAGGTTTTGGGTGGATGAGCTACAAGGAGAAATGAACAAAATAAAACCTCCTACGTTTGAAGGTGAGCACAAGAAGGATGAAGATGCATAGACATGGTTGTTAGGCATGAGAAAGTATTTTCAATTACATCATTATTCTTCACATGCACAAGGAATAAATTCTATCGATCAGCTCAAGGTAAAGGCATCCAAGTGGTGGGACCAACTTGTGCAGGTGCAACACATTAAAGAGAAAAATGTTACTTGGAAGTAATTCAAGAAGTATTTTCAAAAGAAATACTTGACTAGGAGATATTATGACAAGAAAATGAAGGAGTTATTTGAACTCAAGCGAGGGATTATGACCATAGATGAATATGAAAGAATACTTTTAGAGATATTAAAGTATGTCTCCTTCATCAAGGATGAGACAGTTAAGATTCATAGGTATTTGAGTCGGCTTCCATCATTCATCAGTGACAAGATACAATATGATGATCCCAAAACTTTGTAGGAGACCATAAGGCTAGCTAAATGCCTATATGATTGGCATAAAGGAAAGGAAACTTTCCAAAAATATTGGGAAGACAAGAAGAAATACAATATGGAACAGAGGAAGAAGGGGACTAAGCCATCATTCTTCATAAATAGTCCTCAGGGACAACCAACTTCTAGAGAGCCCAGGACGATTGAGACAGAGGGGAAAATTCCAAGGTAGCCAGCTATTCAGTTTTGGGGTTGTAAGGGAGATCATAAGAACAAATATCATCCTCACGTAAGTGAAAAAGTGAGATTTTCTTACAATGTACAACAAGCTGAAATAGTGGAGGACATGGGAAAGAATGTACCCACAATCTATGCCACTCTGGACAACAAGCAAGATGATTTTAAGTCACAAATGATTGAAGTGGAAGGTATGATCAACAACCAAATTATTGAAATTTTAATTGATTCAGGAGCTATTCATAGTTATATATATCATAATATGGTGGAAATATTTCATTTTCCAATAAGAAATTATGGAAAATATTGGTTGGTGCAGATGGATACCGAAGCCAAAAGAAAAGTTAATGAGATGGTTAAGTCATGTCCAGTGGACATGAATGGACAAAGCACTAGGGAAGATATGAACATCTTTCCTTTAGGTTCCTATGATTGTCTAATTGGTATGGATTGGTTGGACCAACACTATTCCATCCTGGACTATTATAATAAAGAATTTACTTGTTGGGATGAGGAAGGGAACCTAAGGACAGTACAGGGAATTCCCAGGGTCATAACTGTGAGAGAAATTTAAGCATTGTGGCTAAAGAAATGTTATAGAAAAGGGTGTAAAATATTTTCATCTCATATGGAAGATACACCTAAAGATAGAGTGTCAAATACTGAATATTATGCAATCCTAAAAGAGTTTAAGGATGTGTTTAAAAAAATACTAGGATTTCCCCCTAAAAGAGATATTGATTTCCCTATAAATCTGATGCCTGGAGCAACTCTAGTATCCAAGACCCCTTACAGGATGAGTACCCCAGAATTAAAAGAGTTAAAAATGCAACTCGCAGACCTTCTGAAGAAGGGGTATATATGCCCAGGTGTGTCACCTTGGGCTGATCCAATATTATTTGTGAAGAAGAAGGATGGAACATTGAGACTTTGTATTGACTTCAAGAAGTTGAAAAAAGTAACTGTAAAGAACAAGTATCATTTACCAAGGATCGATGACCTCTTTGATCAGTTGAAGAATGAAAAAATACTCTCCAAGATTGATCTCAGTTCAGGTTATCATCAGTGAAGAACTAAAGAAGAAGACATCATCAAGACTGCTTTCAGAACAAGGTATGGTCATTATGAGTTCAGAGTAGTGCCATTTGGGTTATCAAATGAACCAGTTGTATTCATGTGTTTAATGAATGGAATTTTCATAGAATACTTAGATAAGTTTGTCATTTCCTTTTTGGATGACATTATTATATATTCCAAGTCGAAAGAAGAGCATGAGAAACACTTGAATATGGTATTAAAATTATTAAGGGAACATCAATTGTATGCCACATTGAGAAAGTGCTCATTTTATCATAACCAAATTCATTATTTGGGGCATATCATATCAAAGGAAGGGATAGCAGTGGATCCTAAAATGATTGAGTCCATTAGAGGATGGTCAACACCTAAGAATGTGACGGAATTAAGATCCTTCGTGGTACTTCCAGGATACTACAAAAGATTTATTGCAGAATTCTCAAGGATTTCACACCCGATCACTTCCTTGCAAAAGAAGGGAGTGAAGTTTCAGTGTACATTGGAGTGAGAAAAGAGTCTCCAACACTTGAGGCAATTATTAACCAATGCTCCAATACTAAGGATTGTTGATCCAACTGAAGACTTCATTGTATGCACAGATGCATGTAAAGAAGGACTTGGTGGAGTCCTCAATCAAAATAGGCATGTTGTATGTTATGAATCAAGGAAGTTGAAGGAGCATGAAAGGAATTATGCCACTCATGATTTCGAGCTGGAAAACATAGTGCATGCCTTGAAGAAGTGGAGGAACTACCTCATGGGGAAAAGGTTTGAGCTGAGGATAGATGTAATACCCCTAGGACGAACCCAATAATAAATGTAAATGCAAATGTACTTAAGTTGGTAAGCTTATTTATATCATTTTTTGTATACACCTTCTATGGTATAGTGTGCACATGTATTGTGCACTAAAATGATGAAGTGTGCACATTCCAGGATACCACACGCAACAAACTTAAGTGCTCATGATTTTGAGGCCAAGGATCCTTTGTTTATATGTTGTGTTTTATAGGCTGGTGAGGGAGTTATAATAAGCTAGGAGGCTTATGTTTTGAATTAGGCCAAGAGCCTAGATGCTAAAGGCCTGTGAGCCTATTTTTGTATATTTCTTATTATTAATATAATACATCGTTGCATGTAGACCAACCATGATAAAAGAGTATGGGGACTAAACTCCACTAGTTAGCGAAACGGGGGGCTAAAATTTAAGGAAAAGGGNATACTTTAAGGAATATTAATATAATATTCCTTAAAGTATAAAGTATGGATAATTATTTTATCCTAAGTTATAAGGATGGGGACAAGTGGGCCAAAGTAGCTCCCAACATGACAAGTGCCAATTTGGGAGAATGCATACATATAGCTTGGCCTTAGTTCATTTTCCTATCATTCCATCATCATTCACTCACTCATTGAGTTGTTCTCCGTACCTTTCTGTTATTGTCACTGTACTTGAACTAGTACCATACCCGTACCTATACATGTACATGTACTTGGTTATCTTGGGAGATGGACTGAAGAAGCTGGTTGTGAGGCCCGTGGGATATTGAAGAGGCGGGTTGTTAGGCCCATGAGAATTGTTGAGAGAATTGTTGGGAGTTGATTTCCTGAAGGTGCTAAACTGCAGCTATAGGGCTCTGAGACTTCCTGTCCAGCCTATTTCTAAAGCCCTGGAAGGGAAGCGGAGCAGTCGAGGGACTGTTGAGTAGAGAAGGGGCACACTTCCTGGGGTGGGACAGGCATGTGGGGAATGTGGGACTGTAGGTTGTTAGTTTGATTTGGAGCCTATGAAAAATTCTTCCTATTGTCTGAGATACGTCAACCTGGTTAGGAATCCCTTTACCCGGGTGGAGTTTAGTCCCAGCTTAGGGGTGACCCACTGTTGAGAGTGATGAGAAGTGTGGTGTAAGGATGAGAGGCTCGTGGAAGGTATGCACGCATTTGGTGATATTATTACCAATATAGGTGTCAATTGTGTGTTAATTTATATGTTGCATTATTATTTATGTGTTTATTTTTATGGGTTTTTACTATGTGTGGTTTATACCTGTCTTATGTTTATGGGCATTGCCAATCTATGCTACATTTATATGTTTATTTTTATTTCTGTATGAATATGCGCATTTATAGAATGTATTTTTCTATTTTAAGTTTTATATATAAAGTTCCACAAGTTTTTATGTGTTTATATGTTTTAATTTGCATACAATACGAAAATGTTTATGTGGAATAGCCGAATTGGGCGTTGGGGATGTTACAATATGGTATCAGAGCTTCATTTTTCAACACTGAGCCTGAATGGGCTGAGAAAATTGATTTGAAGCGAAATTTCACAGAGGATTGATTTCAAAGTGGCCAAATTTCATGTTACAAAGAATCCATGGTAAAAAGTAACAACAATTGCATGGAATTGGGCAACAACCCCAATTTCTGTTGTTAAATTCATGGGAAAAATTGAGAAATTTGGCCAAGTAGTGAGATATTCTTAATTTAATATCTGTTCTATCAAATTTAGACCTGGAATTGGTCAAATTTCAAGTTACAAAGAAGCCATGACAGATGGAGTGAGATTAGTTGATTAAAATTATCAATTCATGAATTGAGTTTTGGAAAAAAAAAATTGTTCCAAAAATGTCAACCAACAACGATATGTTGTTGCAGACACTAAATTGTTTTTATCAAGGTGAAATTGAACAAATTTCATAGTTGCAGAATGTCTATGGTGAAAATTGGGAAAAGTTTGGAAAAATCCCCAATTTCTATAGATGAATTCACGAGGAATTGATGCGCATAAAAATGAATGTGTGCAGGTGGGCACACTAAAAATGCATGATGCGCAGTAAAAATATTGTGATATATGGAAAAATATTATTGTGCAGGTGTATGCAATAAAATTTGGCACTACGCGAAGAATATTGGCGTGTGGGTGCGCATGCTAAAATTTGGCGCTAAGCAGAAAAATATTGGTGTGTGGGTGCGCGCGCTGAAAATTGACAATGCGCAGAAAAATATTGGTGTGCAGGTGTGCATGGTAAAATTTGGCATTGCATGGAAAAATATTGGCATGCGGATGCGTGCGCTAAAATTTGGCACTGCACAAAAAATATTGGCATGTTGGTGTGCACGCTAAAATTTGGCGTTGTGAGGAAAAATATTGGCATGTGGGTGTGCGTGCTAAAATTTGGCACCGCACAGAAAAATATTGGCACACGGGTGTGTGCACTTAATTTGATACTTCACGGAAAAATATTGGCGCGTGGGTCTGCGCACTTAAATTTGACACTGTGCGGAAAAATATTGGCGTGTGGGTCTGTGCACTTAAATTTGGCTCTGCACTATGAATACGTGCATTTCCCAGAGACACAATACTATCGTGAACGGTGTGAAAATGCATAATAATTGCACGTGTGGTGTGTGTATTATTGGCAGAGCATAGAGAATTTTTGTTGGTGCGTGTACAATGTGGGTATATGATGTCGCATGATATTTTAGTTAATGGTGCACATGGAGTAACGGTGCACGGTGGGGGTGTACTAACTTTGGTATGGTGTGTCACGTAGAGTGAAATGTGCGTGGAATATTAGCGTGCGACACAAAAATTGTGCACAGCAGGTATTAGTGTAAGAACCAAAATTGTGTGCGGTGGATATTGGCACGTGACAAAAAAGTAGTGCTCACAAGTTATTGGCACGAAAGATAAGTGATCCACATTGATTATAGGTGCATAGAGAAAGAACTACCTTATGGTGTTGTTTCACATGCTAAATATGGGCGTACAGGTTCAAATTTATGCACACGAAGTCTTTCGGATGGTGTACAATAGTAGAAAACCAATGAATTTTTTAGACATTTTATACTGTTTGAAGGTCATCATTTTGCAGCACATTTTTGAGGCCCTTAACAATGTTTCTAGCTACCAAAAAACCACGAGAACGGAGTGTACCAAGGTAATCAAATATCCTGAAGAGAGCTTTCTAATGGTGTAAACCGTTCGTCAAATAGATCTTTTATGAGGAAGTTACGGGACAAACATTGGAGGGTAAATTTTAAGACCCAACTAACTTTGAAGAGCCATAACTTTCTGCTCTGGAATTGTCTTGAGACACATGAGAAGTCAATGGAAATCTATTTAACCATAGAAGACATTCCTAGATCTGAATTAAATTTTTGAGCATGTTAAAACTGTTTAATTTGGAAAAGAAGATACCTGTAGAATTCCAGACCATAAAAACAAATTGGCCTAGAACTTAAACAGGTTGTAACTAGCAGCTTGGAACCCAGAAAAAGATTTAAAAACAACTAGATTAGATCAGGATCATCACAGTGTGAAAAGGAATGGAAGATGCACAAGGGACTTGTAGCTAGGAAGATGAAATGAGAGGGATGGTTGTCCATTTGGGCATTGAAGGAACAATATCCAAAGGATATCCAACACAAGTCCAAGAGATAATTTTTCTCTGAAGAAGAAGAACAATTGTATAGGGATTAACTCCTAGGAAGGACAATTTTCAAATATTCATAACTTTCTGCTCAAAACATAGAATTGAGCATAGAAGTAGGAATTGGAAAGATCTTGAAAAGTAAAATATAACTACTCACTCAGAAAATTGACCTGGGAAGACAATTTCTAGGAAAATCATAAGAAAGAATTATGATGTATTATGAAGCCATAATTGAGCATAATTTACTTAATTTGTTAAAGAAACCATTCTAACAAAGTTCTATTGGCTGCACATTTTGTGGAGTTAACAACAACTAGATCATATCCAGATCAACATAGAGTGAAGAATCATGGAATATACATATGGGGCTTACAACCAGGAAGATGAGATGAAAGGGATGGATGTCCATATGGGTATTGAAGGTACAAACTGAAATGGAAATGGAGAAGGAAAGGAAGAAAAATTGAATATGATAGAGACCGTTAAAAATTTGCAAAATCATGTCCAAAGTTATAAAGTTGATAATGGAAGGATTATCAAAGCCAAGGAGCAGTATGAGGACTACACTATAAAGTCGATGCATTGTTTGGACATAATAGAAAAGAATATGGAAAAGGATAATGACTCAATCAAATCGGGAAGTCGCAAGTCTCGTGATGAGAGAGGAAGTTCAAGAAGTGCTAGCAGTCGTCACCATCAATCCCCGAGGAATTCCACTAGGAGGGCATAGAGTAGCTCAAGTCCATCCCTTGTCAGAAAGCATAAGAAGAGGTTTTGGGTCGATGAGCTACAAGGAGAAATGAACAAAATAAAACCTCCTACGTTTGAACGTGAGCACAAGAAGAATGAAGATGCATAGACATGGTTGTTAGGCATGAGAAAGTATTTTCAATTACATACTTATTCTTCACATGCAGAAGGAATAATTTCTATCGATCAGCTCAAGGTAAAGGCATCCAAGTGGTGGGACCAACTTGTGCAGGTGAAACACATTAAAGAGAAAAATGTTACTTGGAAGGAATTCAAGAAGTATTTTCAAAAGAAATACTTGACTAGGAGATATTATGACAAGAAAATCAAGGAGTTATTTGAACTCAAGCGAGGGAGTATGACCATAGATGAATATGAAAGAAGGCTTTTAGAGATATTAAAGTATGTCTCCTTCATCAAGGATGAGACAGTTAAGATTCATAGGTATTTGAGTCAGCTTCCATCATTCATCAGTGACAAGATACAATATGATGATCCCAAAACTTTGGAGGAGACCATAAGGCTATCTAAATGCCTATATGATTGGCATATAGGAAAGACAACTTTCCAAAAATCTTGGGAAGACAAGAAGAAATACAATATGGAACAGATGAAGAAGGGGACTAAGCCATCATTCTTCAGAAATAGTTCTCAGGGACAAACAGCTTCTAGAGAGCCCAGGATGATTGAGACAAAGGGAAAAATCCCAAGGTAGCCACCTATTCAATTTTGGGGTTGTAAGGGAGATCATAAGAACAAATATCATCCTCACGTAAGTGAAAAAGTGAGACTTTTTTATAGTGTACAACAAGATGAAATAATGGAGGACATGGGAAAGAATGTACCCACAATCTATGCCACTCTGGATAACAAGCAAGATGATTTTTAGTCACAAATGATTGAAGTGGAAGGTATGATCAACAACCAAACTATTGCAATTTTAATTGATTCAGGAGCTATTCATAGTTATATATATCATAATATGGTGGAAATCTTTCATTTTCCAACAAGAAAGAATGGAGAATCTTGGTTGGTGCAGCTAGATACCAGAGCCAAAAGAAAAGTTAATGATATGGTTAAGTCATGTCCAGTGGACATGAATGGACAAAGCACTAGGGAAGATTTGAACATCTTGCCTTTAGGTTCCTATGACTGTCTAATTGGTATGGATTGGTTGGAACAACACTATTCCATCATGGACTATTATAATAAAGAACTTACTTGTTGGGATGAGGAAGGGAACCTAAGGACAATACAGGGAATTCCCAGGGTCATAACTGTGAGAGAAATGTAAGCATTGTGGCTAAAGAAATGTTACAGAAAATTGTGTAAAATATTTGCATCTCATATGGAGGAGACACCTAAAGATAGAGTGTCAAATATTGAATATTATGCAATCCTAAAAGAGTTTAAGGATGTGTTTAAAGAAATACTAGGATTTCCCCTTAAAAGAGATATTGATTTCTCTATAAATTTGATGCCTGGAGCAGCTCCAGTATCCAAGACCCCTTACAAGATGAGTACCCCAAAATTAAAAGAGTTGAAAATGCAACTTGAAGACCTTCTGAAGAAGGGGTATATACGCCCAAGTGTGGCACCTTGGGGTGATCCAATATTATTTGTGAAGAAGAAGGATGGAACATTGAGACTTTGTATTGACTTCAAGAAGTTGAAAAAAGTAATTGTAAAGAACAAGTATCATTTACCAAGGATCGATTACCTTTGCGATCAGTTGAAGAATGAAAAAATATTCTCCAAGATTGATCTCAGGTCAGGTTATCATCAGTTAAGAACTAAAGAAGAAGACATCATCAAGACTGCTTTCAAAACAAGGTATGGTCATTATGAGTTCAGAGTGGTGCCATTTGGGTTATCAAATGAACTAGTTGTATTCATGTGTTTAATGAATGGAATTTTCATAGAATACTTAGATAAGTTTGTCATTTCCTTTTTGGATGACATTATTATATATTCCAAGTCGAAAGAAGAGCATGAGAAACACTTGAATATGGTATTAAAATTATTAAGGGAACATCAATTGTATGCCACATTGAGCAAGTGCTCATTTTACCATAACCAAATTCATTATTTGGGGCATATCATATCAAAGGAAGGGATAACAGTGGATTCTAAAATGATTGAGTCCATTAGAGGATGTTCAACAACTAAGAATGTGACAGAATTTAGATCCTTCATGGTCCTTGCAGGATACTATAGAATATTTATTGCAGAATTCTCAAGGATTTCACACCCGATCACTTCCTTGCAAAAGAAGGGAGTGAAGTTTCAGTGTACATTGGAGTGAGAAAAGAGTCTCCAACACTTGAAGCAATTATTAACCAATGCTCCAATACTAAGGATTGTTGATCCAACTGAAGACTTCATTGTATGCACAAATGCATGTAAAGAAGGACTTGGTGGAGTCATCAATCAAAATGGGCATGTTGTATGTTATGAATCAAGGAAGTTGAATCAGCATGAAAGGAATTATGCCACTCATGATTTCGAGCTGGAAAACATAGTGCATGCCTTGAAGAAGTGGAGGCACTACCTCATGGAGAAAAGGTTTGAGCTGAGGACAGATGTAATACCCCTAGGATGAACCCAATTGTAAATGTAAATGCAAATGTACTTAAGCTGTTGAGCTTATTTATATCATTTTTTGTATACACCTTCCATGGTATAGTGTGCACATGTATTGTGCACTAAAATGATGAAGTGTGCACATTCCAGGATACCACGCGCAACAAACTTAAGTGCTCAGGATTTTGAGGCCAAGGATCCTTTTTGTATATGTTGTGTTTTATAGGCTAGTGAGCGAGTTATTATAAGCTAGGAGGCTTATGTTTTGAATTAGGCCAGAGAGCCTAGATGTTAAAGGCCTGTGAGCCTATTTTTGTATATTTATTATTATTAATATAATAAATCACTGTATGTAGACCAACCATGATAAAAGAGTATGGGGACTAAACTCCACTAGTTAGGGAAACGGGGGGCTAAAAGTTAAGGAAACGGGATAATCTAGGGAGATTAATCCAAAAAGGAATATTATATTAATATTCCTTAAAGTATAAAGTATGGATAATTATTTTATCCTATGTTATAAGGATGGGGACAAGTGGGCCAAAGTAGATCCCAACATGACAAGTGTCAAGTTGGGAACATGCATACATATAGCTTGGCCTTAGTTCATTTTCCTATCATTACATCATCATTCACTCACTCATTGAGTTGACCTCCGTACCTTTCTGTTTCTATCACTGTACTTGAAATAGTACCATACTCGTACCTATACATGTACCCGTACTTGGTTATCTTGGGAGATGGACTGAAGAAGCTGGTTGTGAGGCCCGTGGGATATTGAAGAGGTGGGTTTCCAGGCCCATGACAAATTTCTCTTTAGGTGAGAGAATTGTTGGGAGTTGATTTCCTGAAGGTGCCAAACTATAGCTATAGGGCTCTGCGACTTCCTATCCAGCTTGTTTCTAAAGCCCTGGAAGGGAAGCGGCACAGTCAAGGGACTGTTGAGTAGAGAAGGGGCACACTTCCTAGTGTGGGACAGGCATGTGGGGAATGTGGGACTGTAGGTTGTTAGTTTGAGTTGGAACCTGTGAAAAATTCTTCCTGTTGTCTGAGATACGTCAACCTTGTTAGGAATCCCTTTACCCGGGTGGAGTTTAGTCCCAGCTCAAGGGTGACCCACTGCTGAGAGTGATGAGAAGTGTGGTGTAAGGATGAGAGGTTCGTGGAAGGTATGCACACAGTTGGTAATATTATTACCAATATAAGTGTCAATTGTGTGTTAATTTATATGCTGCATTATTATTTATGTGTTTATCTTTATGGGTTTTTACTATGTGTCGTTTATACCTGTCTTATATTTATGGGTATTGCCAATCTATGTTGCATTTATATGTTTATTTTTATCTCTATATGAATCTGTACGTTTACAAAATGTATTTTTCTATTTTAAGTTTTATGTATAAAATTCCACAAGTTTTTCTCTATTTATATGTTTTAATTTGCATACAGTACGAAAATGTTTATGTGAAATAGCCCAATTGGGCATTGGGGATGCTACAATATGGTATCAGAGCTTCATTTTTTAACACTGAGCCTGGATGGGCTAAGAAAATTGAGTTGAATTGAAATTTCATAGAGGATTGATTTCAAAGTGGCCAAATTTCATGTTATAGAGCATCCATGGTAAAAAGTAACAACAATTGTGTGGAATTGGGCAACAACCCCAATTTCTATTGTTAAATTCATGAGAAAATTTGAGAAATTTGGCCAAGTAGTAAGATATTCTTAATTTAATATCTGTTCTATCAAATTTAGACTTGGAATTGGTCAAATTTGATGTTATAGAGAAGCCATGACAGATGGAGAGAGATTAGTTGATTAAAATTATCAATTCATGAATTGAGTTTGGAAAAAAAAAAAAAATTCCAAAAATGTCAACCAACAATGATATGTTGTTGCAGAGGCTGAATTGTTGTTATCAGGGTGAAATTGAACAAATTTCATAGTTGCAGAATGTCTATGGTGAAAATTGGGAAAAATTTGGAAAAATATCCAATTTCTACAGATGAATTCACGAGGAATTGATGCGCATAAAAATGAATGTGCATAGGTGGGTACACTAAAAATGCATGATGCGCAATGAAAATATTGTGATATATGGAAAAATATTGGTGTGCAGGTGTATGCAATAAAATTTGGCACTACGCAGAAAATATTGGCGTGCGGGTGCACACGCTAAAATTTGGCGCTACACAGAAATATATTGGTGTGTGGGTGCTCGCGCTAAAAATTGGCAATGCGCGGAAAAATATTGGTGTGCAGGTGCGCATGATAAAATTTGGCGTTGCGTAGAAAATATTGGCAGGTGGATGCGTGCACTAAAATTTGGCGCTGCACAAAAAATATTGGCATGCTGGTGCACACGCTAAAATTTGGAGTTGTGCGGAAAAATATTGGCGTGCAGGTGTGCGCGCTAAAATTTGGCGCCGCACAGAAAAATATTGGCACGCGGGTGTGCACACTTAAATTTGACACTTCACGGAAAAATATTGATGCATGGGTGTGCGCACTTAAATTTGACACTGCGCAAAAAAATATTGGCGCGCGGGTCTGTGCACTTAAATTTGACATTGTGAAGAAAAATATTGGCGCGTGGGTCTGTGCACTTAAATTTGGCTCTACGTGGTGCAGAGGGGCATTTCCCGGAGACACAATACTATCGCGCATGATGTGAAAATGCATAATAATTGCGTGTGTGGTGTGCGCAGTATTGGCAGAGCATAGAGAATTTTTTTTGGTGCGTGCGCAATGTGGGTATATAATGTTGCACAATATTTTAGTTAATGGTGTGCGTGGAGTAACGGTGTGTGGTGGGGGTGTACTAAAATTTGTCATGGTATATCATGTAGAGTGAAATGCATGAAGAATATTAGCATGTGACACAAAAATTGTGCACAACAGGTATTAGTGTAAGAACAAAAATTGTGCGCGGTGGATATTAGCGCGCGACACAAAAGTAGTGCTCACAAGTTATTGGCACAAAAGAGAAGTGATCCACATTGATTATAGGTGCATGGAGAAAGCACTACCTTATGGTGTTGTTTCACATGCTAAATATGGGCGTACAGGTTCAAATTTGTGCACACGAAGTCGTTTGGATGGTGTACAATAGAAGAAAACCGATGAATTTCTGAGACATTTTATACTGTTTGAAGGTCATCATTTTGCTGCGTGTTTTTGAGGCCCTTAACAACGTTTTTAGCTACTAAAAAACCACGAGAACGGAGTGTACCAAGGTAATCAAATATCTTGGAGAGAGATTTCTAATGGTGTAAACCGTTCGTCAAACATGTCTTTTCTGAGGAAGTTACGGGACAAACATTAGAGGGTAAATTTTAAGACCCAACTAACTTCGAAGAGCCATAAATTTCTTCTTTGGAATCGGATTGAGGTGCATGAGAATTCAATGGAAATATATTTAACCATAGAATACAATCCGAGATCTGAATTAAATTTTTGAGCATGTTAAAACTATTTAATTTGGAAAAGAAGGTACCTGTAGAATTCCAGACCAAAAACACAAATTGGCCTAGAACTTAAATAGGTTGTAACTAGCAGCTTGGAACCCAGAAAAAGATTTAAAAACAACTAGATCAGATCAGGATCAACATAGAGTGAAAAGGAATGGAAGATGCAAAAGGGACTTATAGCTAGGAAGATGAAATGAGAGGGATGGATGTCCATTTGGTCATTGAAGGAACAAACTCCAATGGACATGGAGAAGGAAGGGATGAAAACATGAATATGGTAGAGACCATTAAAAATTTGCAGAAGGATGTCCAAAGCCATAAAGCTGATAATAAAAGTCTTATGAAAGCTAAGGAGTAGGAGGAGGACTTAAACATGAAGCTAATGTAGAGCTTGAATAGAATATAAAAGAAATTGGATAAGAAGAGTGGCTCAAGAAAATCAGTAAGTCACGGGTCTCCTAATGAGAAAAGAAGAACAAGAAGTGTTAATAGACATCACCATCACTCCTATACAATATGATGATCCCAAAACATTGGAGGCGAGCTAAATGACCATATGATCAGCAAAACGCAAGGTCAATTTTTCAAAAATCTTGGGAAGAAAAAAAGAAATTCAAGATGGATCAAAGGAAGAAGGGGACTAAGCCACCATTCTTCAGAAATAATCCTCAAGGACAACCAACTTCTAGAGAACCCAGAACGATTGAGATAGGGGGTCAAAGGCCAAGGAAACCACCTATTCAATGTTGGGTTTGTAAAAGAGATCATATGTTTAGATATTTTCCTCACAGAGGTGAAAAAGTGAGGATTGTTAACAATGTATAGAAATATTAAACAATGGAGGACATGGGAATAAACATACCAAGGATCTATGCAGCTCTGGACAACAAGAAAGCATAGTATCAATCACATATGATTGAAGTGGAAGCTATGATCGACAACCAAGACATTGCTATTTTAATTGATTCTGGATCTAGTCATAGTTATATAGATACTAATATGGTGGAAAATTTTCATTTGCCAAGAATCAAGCATGGAAAATATTGGTTGGTGCAGATGGCTATTGGAGCCAAAAGAAAAGTTAATGAGATGGTTAAGTCATGTCTTATAGACATGAATGGACTAAAGATAAGAGAAGATTTGAACATCTTTTCTTTAGGTTCCTATGAATGTCTAATTGGGCTGAATTGGTTGGACCAACATCATTCTATACTAGACTATCATAACAAGGCATTTACTTGCAGGAAGGGAATCTAAGGAAAGTGCAGGGAATTCACAGGGCAGTGTCCATCAAAGAAATTTCAGCATTGTAGCTGAAGAAATATTACAGAAAAGGGTGTCAAATATTTGCATCTCATATGGAAAAAACACCTAAAGATAATGTGTCAAATATTGAATATTATGCATTCCTAAAAGAGTTTGAAAATTGTTTTAAGGAAATAGCAAAATTAACCCATAAAAGAGACATTGATTTCTCCATAGATTTGATGCATGGATAAACTCCAATATCCAAGACTTCATACATGATGAGTACACCATAATTGAAGGAGTTGCAAATGCAACTTGAAGAGATATTGAAGAAGGGGTATATACGCCCAAGTGTGTCACCTTGGGGTGCCCCAATTTTATTTGTGAAGAAAAAGGATAGAACATTGAGACTTTTCATTGACTTTAGGCAGTGGAACAAGGTAACTGTGAAGAATAAGTATCCTTTTCGAAGGATTGATGACCTTTTTGATCAGTTGAATGATGAAAAAATATTCTTCAAAATTGATCTCAGGTCAAGTTATCATCAAGTAAGAATTAAATAAGAAGACATTGGCACGATTGCTTTCAGAACAAGGTATGGTCATTATGAATTCACAGTGGTGCCCTTTGGATTATCAAATGCACCAGCTATCTTCATGTGTTTAATTAATGGTATTTTCAGAGAATACTTAGATAATTTTGTCATTGTATTTTTAGATGAAATTCTTATATATTTTAAGTCAAATAAAGATCATGAACAACACTTGAGGATGGTATCACAAGTATTAAGGGAGCATCAGTTGTATGCCAAATTGAGCAAGTGATCATTTTATCAAAAGCAAATTCATTATTTGGGGCATATTATTTAGGATGGGATAGCAGTGTATCATGAGAAGATAGAATCCATTAGAGGATGGTCAATTCCAAATAATGTGATAGAGGTTAGATCATTCATGGGCCTTGCAGGCTACTATAGGAGATTTATTGAATTATTTTCAAAGATTGCACACCCAATCACTTCCTTGAAAAAGAAGGGTGTGAAGTTTCAGTGGACATTGGAATGTGAAAAGAGTTTCCAACACTTGAAGAAATTATTAACAAGTACTCCAATACTAAGGATTGCATATCCAAATGAAGACTTCATTGTATGCACCGATGCATGTAAAGAAGGACTTGGTGGAATCCTCAATCAAAATGGGTTTGTTGTATGTTATGAATCAAGGAAGTTGAAGAAGCATGAAAGGCACTATGCCACTCATGATTTGGAGTTGGCAGCCATAGTGCATGCCTTGAGAAGGTGGAGGCACTACCTCATAGGGAAAAGGTTTGAGATGAGGACAGACCATAATGGTATGAAATATTTATTTGATCAACCAACTCTAAATTCTAGGCAAAGTAGATGGTTAGAATTTCTCAGTGAATATGACTTTGATATAAAGCATATCAAGGGGAAAGAGAACAAAGTGGTTGATGCACTCATCATAAGAGTGCATGCGTTGCATGCTACAACCATTATCATGTACCAATCATATTTGAAAGACAAAATTTTGGAGGTTGGAAAATCAGATTTGCAATACAAGGAATTAGTGGCAAAATTACAACAAGATATTTTGCAGCGGAAAATTGAATAATATAAGCTAGATAATGATGAAATTCCCATGTACAAGGGAAAAATTTATGTACCAAATTCCCAAGAATTGAAAAATATGATATTGATATAAATGCACAATGTACCTTATGTTGGGAACCCAGGTTATCAGAAAACTATTGTAGATATCAAGAGACAATATTATTGGCTAGGCATGAAGAAAGAAGTTGTTGATTTTATTGCCAAATGTTTGGAATGTAAAAAGGTAAAGGCTGAGCAAAGACACCCAACTAGTTTTCTACAGCCATTACCCATTCTTGAGTGGAAATGGGAAGTTGTAACAATGGATTTCATCACTAAACTTCCTAGAACAAACAAGCAAGATTATTATATCATGGTAGTGGTGGATAAGCTTACTAAAGCTGCCTATTTTATTCCAGCAAAGCTCACTCACAAGGAATCCAGCATTGTTGATGTTTATATGAGAGAAATTGCTCGATTACATGGTATACCCAAGACAATTGTGTTTGACAGAGATCCAAAATTTACCTCAAATTTTTGGAAGGGATTATTTAATGGGTTTGGAACAAATTTGAATTTTAGTACAACTTATCATCCAGAATCAGATGGACAAACAAATAGGGTGAATCAAGTGATTGAGGATATGTTGAAGATGTATGTGATGGATAAACCATAAATATGGGAATACTACTTACACTTAGTAGATTTTTCTTATAAAAATGGGTACCAAACATCTTTAAAGATGAGCCCATTTGAGGAACTTTACAGAATAAAGTTCAACACACCAGTAAGCTCAGATAACCCAGCAGATAGAGCAGTGGTTGGGCCAGATTTTCTCAGGGAAATGGAGGAGAAAATGTTGAAAATAAAGCAAAATTTAAAGGCTTCCCAAGACAGACATAAAATCTATGATGATAAGGGCAAAACTCTCAGGGAATTTAAAGTGGGTGATCATGTATTCTTAAAGGTTAAGGCCAAAAAACGTTCACTGAAGTTGGGAAATTATTCCAAGTTGGTAGCTAGATATTGTGGACCATTTGAAATCCTGGAAAGGATTGGTCCAATAGCTTATATGATTGCATTGCCTGCATCTTTGTTAGTTCATAATGTATTCCATGTATCATTGATCAACAAATATATACTTGATGCTAATCATGTTAATGATTGGAATGTGATTTAGGTGGAACAAGAAGGTGATTTCCAAGTACATCTGGTATGCATTATGGACCGAAAAATCAAACAGCACCGGAATCAAGCCATAGGGCTTGTAAAGGTCCAATGGACCCAGTACGGTCCTAAGGACGCTACTTGGGAGCATAAGTATGCAATGTGGGAAGAATGCCCACATCTTTTTGAAGATTTTGAAAATCTTGTTGATATGTGTACATAATGCACTCAGGACAGTGCATAAATAAGGGGAGGGGATTGTAATACCCCTAGGCCAAACCCAATTGTAAATGTAAATGCAAATGTACTTAAGTTGGTGAGATGTTTGATATCATTTTTTGTATACACCTTCCATGGTATAGTGCGCACATGTACTGCACACTAAAATGATGAAGTCTGCACATTCCAGGATATAGCATGCAACAAACTTAAGTGCGCACGATTTTGAGGCAAGGGAGCCTTTGTGTATATGTTGTGTTTTATAGGCTGGTGAGCCATTTATTATAATCTAGGAGGCTTATGTTTTTAATTAGGCTAGAGAACCTAGATGCTAAAGGCAAGTGAGCCTATTTTTGTATATGTATTATCATTAATATAATACATCGATGCGTGTAGACCGACCATGATAAAAGAGTATGGGGGACTAAACTACACTAGTTAGGGAAAGGGGGGGCTAAAAGTTAAGGAAAAGGGATAAACTAGGGAGCTTAAGCCAAAAAAGAATATTATATTAATATTCCTTAAAGTATAAAGTATGGATAATTATTTTATCCTAAGTTTTAAGGATGGGGACAAGTGGGCCAAAGTAGCTCCCAACATGATAAGTGTTAAGTTGGGAACATGCATATATATAGCTTGGACTTAGCTCATTTTCCTATCATTCCATCATCATTCACTCACTCAATGAGGGGTCCTCTGTACCTTTTTGTTACTATCACTATACCTGAACCAGTACCATACCCATACTTATACTTGTACCTGTACTTGGTTAGCTTGGGAGCTAGATTGAAGAAGTCGGTTGTCAGGCATGTGGGATATTGAAGAGTTGGGTTGTCAGGACCATGAGAAATTTCTCTCTGGGTGAGAGAATTGTTGGGAATAGATTTCCTGAATGTGCTAAATTGCAGCTACAGGGCTTTGAGACTTCCTGGCCGGCCTATTGTTGAAGCCCTGGAAGGGAAGTGGGGAAGTTGAGGGATTGTTGAGCAGAGAAGGGGCACACTTCTTGGAGTGGGATAGACATGTGGGGAATCAGGAACGGTAGGCTGTTAGTTTGAGTTGGCACCTGTGACCGAGTCTTTCCTATTGTTTGATATACATCATCCTAGTTAGGAATCCATTTACCTGGGTGGAGTTTAGTCCCAACTCGGGGGTGATCCATTGTTGAGAGTGATGAGTAGTGTGGTCTAAGGCTGGGAGGTTCATGGAAGGTATGCACACAGTTGGTGATATTCTTACCAAGATAAGTTTCAATTGTGTGTTAATTTATATGCTGCATTATTATTTATGTGTTTATCTTTATGGGTTTTTCCTATGTGTAGTTTATACCTGTCTTATATTTATGGGTATTTCCTGTCTATGCTACATGTATCTGTTTAATGTTATTTCTGTATGAATCTGTGCATTTACAGAATGTATATTCCTGTTTTTAGTTTTATATATAAATTTGTGCAAGAGTTTATGTGTGTATATGTTTTAATTTGTATACAGTTCGAAATTTTTTACATGGCATAGCCCAGTTGGGCACTGAGGATGTTACAATAGACAATAATGGTCTGAAATATTTATTTTATTAGCCAACTTTAAATTCCAGGTAGAGAAAGTGGTTGGAATTTCTCAGCGAATATGACTTTGATATAAAGCATATCAAAGGGAAAGATAACAAGGTGGTTGATGCACTCAATAGAAGCATGCATGAGTTGCATGTTATATCCATTAGCATGTGGCAATCTGATTTGAAAGACAAAATATTAGAGGATACAAAATCATATTTGCAATACATGTAATTAATGGAAAAATTACAGCAAGGTGTTTTGTAGAAGAAAATTGAGGACTAAAAGATGGGAAATGATGAAATTCTCATGTGCAAAAGAAGAATTTATGTACCAAATTCCCAAGAATTGAAAAATATAAGATTGAGATAAATGCATAATTTACGTTATGATGGACACCCGGGTATAAAAAAACTATTGAAGCTATCAAGAGACAATATTTTTGGCCAGGCATGAAGAAAGGATTTTTTTAGTACATTGCCAAATGTTTGGAGTGTAAAAAGGTCGAGGTTGAGCATATACACCCAGTTGGGTTGTTGCAGCCATTACCCATCCCTGAGTGGAAATGGGAAGTGGTAACAATGGACTTCATCACCAAACTTCTGAGAACAAACAAGCAGCATGATTCTATCATGGTAGTGGTGGACAAACTTACCAAAGCTTCCCATTTCATTCTAGTGAAGCTCACTCACAAGTAAATTAACAATGTTGATATTTATATGAGGGAAATTACTCGATTTCATGGTATACCAAAGACAATTGTGTCTGACAGAGATACAAATTTTACCTCAAATTTTTGGAAAGGACTATATAAAGGATTTGGAACAAATTTAAATTTTGGCACAACTTATCATCCATAATCTAATGGGAAAATAGAGAGGTTGAATCAAGTGATTGAGGATATGTTGAGGATGTATGTGATGGATAAACCATCAAAATGGGAAGACTACCTACACCGGATAGAGTTTTGTTATAACATTGGGTACCAAGCATCTCTAAAGATGAGCCCATTTGAGGCACTTTATGGAAGAAGGTGAAACACACATGTAAGTTGGGAAAACCCAGTAGATAGAGAAGTGGTTCGGCCAGAATTACTCAGGTAAATGAAAGAGAAAATGTCAAAAATAAAGAATAATTTAAAGGTTGCTCAAGACAAGAAGAAACGTATGTTGATAAGGGAAAAACTCATATGGAATTTAAAGTGGGTGACCATGTATTCTTGAAAGTGAAGCCCAACAGAAGTTCCCTAAAGTTGGGAAATTTTTCAAAGTTGGAATCTCATTATTGTGGGTCATTTGAAATCTTGGAGAGGATTGGGTCTATAGCATATATTCTTGCATTACTGTTACAAGGGAAAAACTCTCTATGGCCAAGGGTAAACCACAACAGACAGGTATGACTACAGAAATCAACTCAATTCCAACATATGTTATATAAACTAATGTGCAATATAAGAAATAGGCCTACCTCGATCCAACATTTGATGATGTTCCACCGTTGAACACTTTGAACCAAAGATTTATACCTAGGATAAGTTTTCAACAAACAAGTAAAGAAAGTATATAGTGATGATATGAAAAGGGTTAGCACATCATATAGAATAATCCATTAATAAACATTACAAACATGTCCATGGATAATAATCATATATTTGCAAGATACCAATAAGACGGGAAAGGAGTATTTCTATTAATAATTGATCAGCAGAAGTGTCAACATTACAGACTTCCGTGTCGGCACGGTTCGAAACCAAGAAACCAAGTTCCTTCCAGCTAGGTCCCCACCACTTCAATCCTCTACCAAAAGCAAGCTCATGAGAAAGAGGCAAAGAGGTCCTCTCAATAATAAGGGAAGATCTTGGGGGATGAACACTGTGTTTAGACTTGATGGACAAAGGGGTTCAGACTCAATATGAAGTAATTTCTCCAGAGTAACTTTTCTCTCAAAGTTCAATTCTTTCTCCTTTTTTTTCCATAGTTCGACATTGTGCTCTTATAGCCTTCAGAATGCAACTGAAGGGTCGAGTCGGAACATTTCCAGTATATGGAAGGCCAAGGATCATATATCTTTTGTCGTGACATGGAAACTCGACCTCATTTTATATTTTCTGTCACAAATATTGATATATGAAATTTGTAATGGAGCAGCAAGCGTATACGCATCTTGCATAGCAATTAGGGAGAATATATGTGGAAAAAAAATTTAGCTCTGGATTCATCAAAAAAGGGATGAAAAGTATGCATAGGGAAATGGAAAAAGGTCCTTTTTGCAAGATAGCAATGGTGAGTCAAATCTTTCTATAACAAATGCCCCCTAATGTGTGAGATCAGAGGAGTATCTACAATGAACGAAATACATTATAAATAGCCCAGAAGTGGAGTGGTAGATAACCAGCTGGACGAACTCAATTGCTCATTACATTATGTACTGACTTTGCATAAATGGATGCCAAGAATACAATGAAGATCCATGTGGAAAATATACTAAACAAGTGTGCATGGCCATGAATAGGCAAATACAAATGAGGTTATATGCCAAAAGTTGTCATAGTCATGAACAAGGCCCAGTGAAATCAGTCTCAAAAATCAATATGAAGATATATGTATACCATGTAGTACAATCTGATCTCCCATGATCAATGAAGTCAAATAGGTATTGGTCCAATGAAATGGAAGCAGGAGCTCAGGAAAGCTGCGACCACATTGTGATGTCTTCAAGTCTTCTACATTATCCGCTAATGGTGCAAGTCTACATCATTTAGAAATAATGCATTCAAGAGTTTTTTATGATTCTTTACCTTTGATGACCTTGATGGAGTGGTCTTCGATTTCTTCTTTCTCTTCCTTGCTTTGATATGTCTCCTCTAGCTTTAGCCATAGATCCTTGGCGAAAGTGCATTGTCCCATGCTCTCTTTGATAGGGCTTGAGAGTCCACTAAGAATTGTCTTGAGAGCTAATGCTTCATTCTTCATTCCTTCCCTTTGAGCTGCCAACTTTGACTTGTTCTTCAATGGAACATATCTACCGATGGTTTCCTTCCAAATAGATGCTCCCATTGTCTTCAAATACACTCTCATCTCTATTCTCCAAGTCGAATAGTTTTCCTCATCAAGGATTCGAACTGCATCATCCATTTGTGTGTCTATGGATCTCCTTCAAGCTTGTTAAGGCTTGTAGTGAAGGCCTGCTCTGATAAAAATTGTTGGACACACCTACCACACTTAGAGGGGGGGTGAATGAGTGTGGGGCTCTTTTTCCCAAAACTTCCCTCTTGCACAAAAACTCATCAATTAGCATTCAACATTTATTCATTACCCANCAACAAGTCATCATCACAATGGACACAAAGAACACAATATGTATGCACAATTTTCTTTTTATTACGGACTACAATCCTTGGGGTTTATCAGCAACAACTGAATAGAGTACAACTCTACAAGAGCACCAGCTCTATATGCAAGACTCAACTTACATTCTCAGGACCAACTGAGATGAGGCAACAATCCTCAACAGATATCAATCTGTCAACAGGTACGCGACCTGTCAGTAGTGCATCCCACATGTGCATGTGCCCTGGCTCACTACAACCCGCGTGTGAACGCGGCCAGTGTATAATACAACAAGCGTCTACTTCTAAGCAACTAGGGTTTTTCTTTTTTTCATATGCTTAGAACCCTTCTGTCTTCCACTGTTCAAATTGACCCATAGCCAGTCACAACACATCCAAGCTCTCCAATAGCTTGCTCATGCTCCACATCAAATCAATATGAACGCTATCTCAATCATGTATAAATAGCTAGTATACCATAGCAATCATGTCACTACTGAATAACAAGAGTTCTGCTCACTCCATCAACCAAATCAACCAAACTGAGACACATCATAGAAGCCATACCAAGAATTCCCTAAGAATTCACAACATATCAAACACTAGCATCTATCAAGACAATAATGTAACCATACCAGTGTCTTAGTGATAGATCTGAGGCCATAGAATCCAGATCTAGAACCTGCCTCATCATCCAAGAGCTTGGCACTAGCTCAAACACAAATCTTCATGAGGTTATTCAGTCCACACTCCCTGTACACAGTCATCCCGTCTGTACACTCACCCTATACATAGCTAGCCCACATGTACACACACCCTATACACAGACAACCCACGTGGGCATCAGAAAAATAGGGTTTTCTGTGAATCCGAGACTTTTGTCGTCAAGATCTCCAACATTGCCGAAACTTTGATGCATCCATGAGATCCTCCTCTCGCTCTCTTCTTTAGAATAGATCTTCAATCATGCTCAAGAGATCCTCACAAATAGGATGCTCTCACAAGAAGTTCTCCATCAATACTCCACAAGATATTCACAAGAAGCTCTCCATTGATCCACAAAGGATTCTCGTCAAAATGTATATTTTACAAGAGATCCTAGCTTCTTATTTATACTTTCATCCTCTAGGTCACTTAACCCATTTTTAGGTTACTTAACCCATTTCTAGGTCACTTAACCTATTTTCCTTATTTTAGGTTTAACCACTTTCCATGAATAGAAAGTTCTCCAATACTTTATCATTTAAATATTCCTTCT
>JASDQU010109641.1:14521-27344 GCA_032191745.1 Picea mariana | reverse complement strand
TGTGGGTCGTTGTATTTTTGGAGTTACACTTTGTGGAAAATAGGGTTTATGGAGTTACAAGCTTCGAAATATTTATGAAGGAGAGACAAAAGTCAAAGCAGCAAAGCTTCAAACATACAGAGGTCAGTTCGAACAACTAAAAATGAAGGAAGATGAGAATATTGTAGCCTACTTCTTACGAGTAGATGAAACAGTGAATGCAATCATAGGATTGGGAGAAGAAATCGAAGAATCTATAATTGTTCAAAAGGTACTAAGATCTCTTCCTATGAGATTTAACCCTAAGATATCAGCACTAGAAGAAAGATCGGATCTAAACTCAATAAGCATGGATGAACTGCATGGAATCTTCACAGCATATGAAATGGGAACTGAACAGGAAAATCTAGATGTAAAAGAAGCAGCCTTCAAAGCATCCAAAAGATCAAAGCAAAAGAAAAATGAACAAGAAGAATATAGCAGTAGCAGTGATGTCTTGGAAGATGATAAAGAAGTGGCCAACTTCGTCAAAAGACAGAACAAGGGAACCGACAGTAGGTATAGAGGTAAGCTTCCTTTAATTTGTTTTAATTGTGATGGTATTGATCATTTTGCTAACAAATGTCCTCATAAGAAAAAGATAAATGATGAAGGTTACTCAAAAGACAAACACACATATAAAGGAAAAAGAACTACAAAGAAAGTTTTCAAGAAAAACTTATGCACCAAAGAAAACATCTCATCATCAGATGAAGATGAAGTAAGTGAAAGTGAGACAGGAAGAGTTCTATTCATGGCAGTAAAAGACTCTGACAAAGAAGACTCCGAAGAAGAATATGAAGAAGCCGAAGAAGAATATGAAGAAGCCGAAGAAGAAATTGAAGAAGCAGAAGTTGACTATCGAGAAGAATTAATGTGTGCCATAGAAGTTATCATAAGAGAAAAACAAGAAACTACAAGCAGAACTAGACAAGAAAAAGGATACTCGAGAACTAGAACAAATGATCACAAAACTGAAGGTTAAAATAGAAGAAGATAAAAGAATTGATGAAGCACTCAAAGAAAAGCTAGAAGAAAAGGACAAGATCATTGGAAACTTGGAAGCAGAGATTGTCGCACTAAGAAAGGATATTCAAAAGAAAAAAATGCAGAATAGCTCAAAAGTTATGGATGACATTATCAGTAGTCAAAAATCTCATCTTGACAAGTTCGGGCTTGGATACAATCAGACAGAAAATTGATCAAGCTCCAAAACAACAGAGAAAGAAACATATCCAAAAAGTTATGCAGAAACAATCAAAGGGGATAGGAAGATATACAAGGAAGATTACAGGGACACTCCTCCACCAAGAAGATTCAGACTTCGGAATCAACAACAGACAAATAGGCCTCAAGAAGAAGAAGGATTCATAAGAGCACCTCCTTTCAGAAGATTTTCAACTCCCAGGTATCAAACTATATTTTTTGGTTTATGTTATGCATGCAATAATTTTGGACATAAAGCTGTGAATTGTAGAGATAACAACATGAACAATAACAACTTTGAGAGTCATACATAAAGGAGTTATTCAAGAAGACCTAGTGAAACACAAAGAAGAAGTTACAACAGGTTTGAATCTTTGAGCACTGAAGTGAAATGTTACAAATGTAACAATTTTGGACACGTGCCCAAAGATTGCAGAATGACAGTCCTTCCTAAAGAACCTCAACAGAATAACAACAGTCACAAACAAGAACCTCAGAAAACGACATGGATAAGAAAGCAAGATCAGTATAGCAATGAAGAATGCACAATTGCTCTAACAGCTAAGCAAAAGAAATGCGGTTGGTATGTTGACAATGGATGTTCAAAACACATGACAGGTGATAGATACAAGTTTCTTACATTACGAAAGGAAAGAGATGGATCAGTCTCCTTCGGAAATGATGATTCAACCAAAATCATTGGAAAAGGCACAGTATGAATTGGGAACAAGAATGAAAAGGCAGAAAATGTTCAACTAGTAGAAGATATGAAACATAATCTTCTAAGTGTGAGTCAAATGTGTGACCAAGGTCATAAAGTTACTTTCGATTCAGAAAAGTGTGAGATAAGAAAAGAAGGTTCAGGGAAATTGGTCGCTATAGCTGCAAGAACTTCAAGCAACATATATGTGTTAAGTGAAATTGGAAACGAAAGTCTTGTCTGTTGTTCCTGAGTCTACACTTAAGGCTATAAAGTGTAGAGTCTAAGCATCTTAAGTGAGTGAAAGAAAAAAAAGGGAAGAAACAACTTCGGGGGATGAAGCTATAGCCAATCTCTGAGTTGTCTTTGTCTAGCTTCTAAATATTCTTGAATGTTGATATCCCGTTCGATGGCAGCCCATGAACATTTGAGCTATGTCCGGATGATGGCAGTCTTAAGTATGGTATCGAAAAGATTCAAAGCGATGTTGGTTTGATCCGATAGGCCGAGTTCGATGTTGGGCTGTCTTACGACGAGTACAATCATGGGGAAAACAAAGCTTTAAAAGAGGGTTGATGTTTTAAAGTGCTTATTTCAATTTTAGATTATACGAGGAAAATTCAGTGAAGTCAATCGAAGGGTTTAACGAAATCGAAGGCTGTTTTCTGTAACTGAGTTAAAATCTTGAAACCCAGTGTGAAAACATAGAGCTGTCAACAATGTGGGGCATCAATTTCAGAGGAATCCCACGTTGTAGCAGAAGAAGAAAGGAAAGGAATACCTTGATGAAAGTATATAATGTAGAGATCTAAGTAATTCACAGGTCTTGTACCTGCTAGTAGCCTATACAGAGGAAAAACTGTAAATAACTAGATAACTAGAACTTGATCACCACAGTAGAAGTTATACTAAATTGCAGCTAAAACATTCATCAAATATGTATATGTAAAAAATGACACGAAGCATGAAATAACAGAGGAAAACACATAACTCAATCTTGACGGAAAAGAACTTTCTCTGTTACAATCTACCACCCAAAAAAAAAAGCCCCCCGCCAAAAAAAAAATAACCCTGGTTCTATCTCTTYYTCAATGTATATTTAAACAACTTCTGAACATTTAGAATTCTGATCGTTCTGGAAACTTGTCAGTTACAAATGAAAAAATGGAGCATTTCATCTCCTCATCTTCTATCTTCCCTCGTAAGGGCAGAGCACCTTCCTTTCTATGCTCTTCCAGCTCCAGAAATAGAACGGGTTGACATCTGTCATTATTTAGCACCAGAAACCTGCCCCTTCGCCTGCTCGATGCAAATGACACACCTTTCCATCAACTAGGCTATCAACCTGGAAGGCTCTTCTTGGTAGCTTGCCTCAAAGGTGTAACAACTCTTCGCCAACTATGGCAACCTTTTCCCTACTTGTCAGTCTTCTGTGATGATAGAGCATAATTGTAAACTTGGTTGTACTAGCCATTTGTCCACTTGGACCATATCAACCTAGGTTATCTGGGATATCTCCACTTGCTCTTTCTCCATGTTTTGTTTGATGTCCAGCAGGTGTTTAGCTATATCGATTTTGCCCAGTGTCCCAACACTGCCTTCCTTATCAAGGTCTAACAAACTTTTAGTTATCAAGGCGAATGTTTCCTCACAAGAATTCATCACTTCATTAGCTCTCCCCCTGCTTTTTGATATATTCCGCTCCCAGACCTTCAACAAGATATTCCCTCTAGTTTGTTCTGCGATGGATAATTTGGAGCTGCTGACCATCTCTATCTTCGCCGTAGCTATAACAACGTCTTGGAAAGCAACCCGAGCTGCCTCGACTTCTCTTTCTCTCAAAGAAATATTTTCTAACACTTGATCTATCGTTTGAAAGTGGTTTTGAATGGTTCCCACTTTTACAAGCAAGTCTTGTTGAGCCGTTAATACCTTCTGTCGGATTTCGGTAGCTTAGGATCTGAACATTTTTATGTCTAAAACTTGATTCTTGGCAACATCCAATTTCGATTGTAACTCTATAATTTGTTGCCCCTGTTGGCTTACCTGCGTTTGGCTAATTTGTGTCGACTGGTGCACCTGCTCAAGGTCGGATCTAAGTTTCTTGATCTCTTGTAGATTGGCTATTCGGGCTTCCTCGAGGCTTTTGCTCACCTCATCCCTGGCATTTGCTTCAGCAATAGCCACTTTAGCTTCCAACTTACTGATCAAGAGGTTATTTCGTTTCAACTGGGCCTTCAAAGTTCCAACTGAGTACTGATTGGCTATAGCATAAGCCCCTAGTGTTCCTACTATCTTGTTTGCGAATTATTCCTCTTTCAAGGCCTTTCCATTTGTCATGATTTTAAATTTTTTAGCCACTATGCCCTCTCTTTGATATAATTCTTGCCTCACCACGACCTTCCTTTTTTTATCAAAGAAAAATTCATTAGGAGGCAACTCCTCTACAGAAATGTGCATCAGTTGCTTCATTGAAAATCCACCCTGCATTGGGATTCCCCTTTGTGAACTGTAAGGGTGTGATAATAGCAATCAGACTGTTGATTTCCTTGGATGGTTGTTTCTAGGTAACATCTGTGGCCGACTTGTTTGACATGAGTGATAGTGAATCGCCCAACCCTTGCGAGGGTATATCTGCTTGACCTTGGACCTGCTTGCCCAGCGTACCCTTTCGGGGTTTCCTTCCCGTTGGTAGGGATTTCGGCTCCTCGCTCTGAGGTTCCAGCCTCCCCTGTTTTCTCTTGGTTCTTCTCCTTGTTAGGACTCGAGTCCTTTGAACCTTTGGCTTCCATCTGTTGTGTAACTAGAAGCTTTGGGGTTTCACCCTGTAAAATCTGTGGGAGACAACTCTGCCGGTGCTCCTGGAATTTAAAGAAATTGGCCATATCTCCGGGTGGCAGGGATTGAATCTGACTTAGGACTTCAGAGTAGGACCTCGCACCCAGGAATATTTCATCATGAGGGGAATCCTCGTGTTCATATCTCTTCAGGCCACAACTCGCCAGGTGATTTCTCACAATCTTACTAGGGTCATGCTTCTTGAACTCAATATCCACCAGCTTCATTTCTTCTAAAACTGTAGCCTCAACTTTGGCATGGCCAAAATCTAACAAGGAATATGCACCAATACGAATGGGGAAGGGCGGCCATACCTTTTTTGATACTCCTTTGAGCTGTTTGCTTATTCCGTCGAGCATCATCTGCCTGGCTTTCTCGCGACACAATAGCTTATCTAGCAAGAATAGCGGTAGAGCATACAGAGGAACAGAGGTGCTGAAAACACTGATATATGAAAATTTCGCCTCTATATACCAATCTTCCATGCTACTCAGGTTGGTCGTGACGCTATCCGAAATCCTGGGCGGCAACTGGCCGAAGATGTCGACACGCAATGGCACCATTACCCAGTTGAACATCTCGTAGATGAATTCTTTGGCTTTATCCTCCCAAAGCTTCAAGTGGTAGACATGAATAGGCTCTATATTAGATGGAGCCCAGGTCCAGTTCATTAGTGGGAAGGGTGTCATGAAGCAGATGGAATCCATGATGTAAGAAGACATAAAGAACGAAGTTGCTTTCTTATTTGACCTCTGTGCTCGATATTCGGTAATTCGACTGGTCAGACTGTCAGACAACACTTTGGCCCAGTCGAAGGAGAAACCCTCAACAACTGTATGAATGAGCGGTACCCATGGGAGGAAAAAATGGGTAGTGTCCTCCTTCCCATACAACCTGCAGGCCATCATCACTATGTACTTGAATTGTGGCTCCAAGGAAGAGATTGAATAGATATCGTGAGTGTCAGCCCTGAATTTCGCGGGTTGTGAGACCCAATCTTTGATTAGATCGGATAAATGTTTTGCTTACTGCTCGCACTCCTTCTTCTTGAAACCTTCTAGAAATTCGACATTGTGAGTAAGGTTCGATGTGGGTGACAATTTATACATTGCTCGCAAATGTTCTGGCCTGAAAGTCCCAATCGTTACCTTATTTTCGCTGATAATCATCCTGGTTGGGATGTCCACATGGTCCAGCGCCCACCTGATCATATCACAATAGGGAAGAAGCTGGGGCCTCACCGCTATTTTGTGCATCTCTGCTTGAGCGACGATTTTGTATTTGGTTGATAAGTCATCCTTCTCGTTGTTGCTAGAATCATGCGAACAATTTACCGACTCGGATTGCAGAATGTTGGAAATGTATGACCATGTCTTGACAGAATTAATACTTTGGGGAGAGGTATCGGAAACAACGTCTGAACCCTGACCTGAACTCTCGGCAGCTACCTTGGGCACTTTTCGTGGAGCCATGATAGAGAAACCTACAACTGGACCTTCTGTCGAAAAAAAATGAAAAACACAAACAATGGTTATCCTGGTGAAATGGCTATGCGCGCAAATAGGAATGAAAACTGAAATAATGAAGGAAAAACTCTTTATCTTGGTCATTTAAGCCCATGGGTGTCCTTACCAACAGAACGGTCAAATCGCTTAATAGAAAGATTTAGAAGTAAAAATGAGATCTTACTATCTGTCACCTCACCGCAATTCAAATAAATTCCATAAATGCTTGACGAGTCGTAACATTGAAAAACGCAGGATCATTCAAGACTTCATCTGTAAACCGCGTGTGTTAAGTTTGTTTAAGGCGCTAATTAATTTGGTTTAGTTCTTTCAATTTGGTGCACTTAGTTGCTAATCCCCTTTTCGATGCTCAAAACATCAGGTGTTTTCACTCCTAGCCACTGAACCTTAAAAACTCGAAATTGCAATGGTGTGAGTTAATTGATTAGAAGTGATTTGACTTAAGCCTTTTAATTAATCCATGCTTAATTAAAGAAAATCGTGACTTCATGGATCGGGGTTACGAAGGTACTGCCCTTTGGGGAAACAATCGCCGAGTCGCGAAATCACGATAGTGACTAACTAGGGTTTAAAGTGACTTGTTCTTGATACTAACCTGGGTAACATTAACACAACTTCGCGACTTCGCAAGTCGCAGGCTTGAGAAACATTCAACGCGTAACTCCCGAGAGCGAGGGTACGAGGTACTAAGAGATGGTAAGCCCCGCTTAGTATTTTAGTAATGGTGATTAAAATTAGGAAGCTTTTCGCCATTTCGCACATTGGGATACTGCGACTTTACGGGGTAGAAACATGAAACAAACGAAGTCCCGAAAACCAACCTTTTTGGGCTTAAGTATAACATTTCATGTATTTAGAGAAAGGCGGCTCCAACATAGGCTCCAACTAGGGATTTCGTCTCCTTGTGGGATCAGAAGGACAGTAGACCAAGTGCCTGAGAAGGGGTACATGGTGCTTGAGAAGGGGTACATGGATTCATTAGCTTGCTTCGGTGAAACTTCGTTTGGAAAGGGGGTGCAGAGGAAAATTTGAGGTTTAGACTTTAAATTCCGAAACTTTCCAAAACTCAACACGCCTCCTAAACTCGACAACAATCCATTTGGTAACTTTCCCTTCCTCGAGACTGAATTCAAAGCTGCTTAAGATGGTCCAATCAATCTTAGGAAAATTAACAGATACGGTAGGTTTTAGCTTGCGTAAAAAAAAAGTAAATTCCATGCTTTTAATCGGGGAGACCTGCATGAACTCGAGCTGTGGATCTAGTTTCAAAAATGTTGATTACCAGAGTGTAGTATTATTTAAGTATGACAGCCTTACAAAATATCTTAGATATTGCTTCACTGCCAGCGAGCCTGTTCAGTACCCCGGTGAAGTTATCTGGATCCCTTTATTGAATTTCCTTTCACCACTCCAAACTGTAATCTTGCATTTAAACGCTGAGATGAGGGCAATCATTTTATGAATTTCCTTTCATCATCTCTTTGGACTAGATGGGGGCAATCAATTATGAATTTCCTTTCACCATCTGTCTTATACTTTACTTTTGAAAAGTGGAGTGGGGGCAATCAATTGGCGTAAAAAAAGAAATACCAGGGGTGATATTTGTGTATATTTGTTACAGAAGCTTGTCAACGTGCTTTGAGTGCTCTGGACCAACTTTTTCTTAACCTTCACAATGTCCTAGTCCGCAGGAAAATAGGGGAGAATTCATTTCCAGGGGTCTTTTTTTGAGCAAGACTTAACCATTTGAAACTTGTTAAAAGACCTAAGAGAGTTAGGATCCACCTACACATGGCTTTGTTCAGCAGGGGACTGAGGAGTCTTGAAGATCAACTTACTTCCTGAGACATTTGCCATTTTCCAAAAATGAAGCGAAACCTCTTTTCCTCTGTGGATGGTATGGGCAGGTGTTAGAGCTTAAGGAGAGAGGACCAAGGATGAAAAAGGGAAAGATAGAAGGCTATGGACCTCAAAAACTCAGATGTTATCATGTAATCCTGACTCAGGTGAATACATCGTACTTGTGAGACCACTTCTATATTTTAAGTGATGTTCGTTTGAAATCTAGATACTTAGGCAATTCATACCTTGGCCTTACCACTTAGTTCTCCTCTACAAGAAAAATATTTGTCACTTGTTTCGGGTGGGTCAATTTCCTGATGCCTGACCGTCCCTTTCTCCTTTTGCAGTTTGGGCTATAATTCGGAGGCCTGCATGAAACAACACAAAGAGTATCCAAGATTTATGGGATTTTGTGTGTCAAAATTTATGTCTCTACTTCTAGGAAATCAACAACCTATTTTATTCGCGATGAAAGTGAACTTACCGAAAAGTTTATAAAAAAAAAAAGGAAAACACAAATCGATATATACAATGGAGATTTGGAACTCATTTATTGCATATAGTGCTTTAAATAACGCCCATAGACAGGGGCACTAAGGGTTTTACCATCCAAATTCTCTAACAAAAATGAATTCTTCCCTTCAAAAGCTGAGACTTTAAATGGTCCGTACCAGATATGATCAAATTTACCATGTTTTGTCGAATCTTCCCTCCTAGCATCCCATTTCAAAACCAAATCATCAGGGACGAAATCCCTATTTTTGGCTTTATGATCAAACGACGCTTTCATGTTGTCCTGGTATTTCTGCATCCTTGCATCCAACTCGGTCTTGCGTTGTTGGACCTCAATCAACTGATTTATTCTTCTTGTCACATGGTTTGGCTCCTCTTTCTCATCTTGCTAGAGCTTCATTATAGGGAGCGACAGATTTATAGGTAATACCACATCAGTCATGTATACCATTTGGAAAGGAGAAGTACCAATGGATTTCTTCGTACCTATCCGATTTGCCCATAAAGCGTACTTTAAGTATACATGCCAAGATATTTTGTTTTCGCTCAACACCTTTTTAATTATGGTAATTAAACTTTTATTTGATGATTCGACTAACCCATTACCTTGAGGGTAATATGTTGTGGAGTGGCCCAATGCGAGGGTAATATTTCTTTTATATTTCTAGGAATATTTATGGTGTCTATAGCTTCTACCCTTTTAGGGTCAATTTTAATTCCGTCCCGAGACACAATGTGGCCCAAGAGTTTACCTTCTTGCATCGCGAAGTGAGACTTCTTGGGGTTTAAAGACAAACCAAATTTTCGGCATTTTTCAAACGTTTGCTTCAGGTGTAACAGATGGTCTTCATCGGATTTAGAGAAGGCAGTCAGGTTGTCGAGGTAGGTAACCACAAATTTATCTCTTTCACTGATGAAGGCGATATCCATAGCGCGCTGGAAGGTAGCACCTGCGTTCATCAGACCAAAAGGCATTTTGTCATACATAAATGTGCCCCAAGGGGTGGTGAAAGCTATTTTTTCTTTATCATGCTCATTGACAACAATTTGATTGGAACCAGAAAACCCATCGATCATCGACATCCTATTTTCCCCAACTACTTTTTCCAAAACGCAATCCATTTTGGGTAGAGGATAGTTATCTTTGAGAGAGGACTTGTTTAGATTTCTAATGTCTATGCACAGTCTGATCTCCCTGCTTTTCTTCCTAACTGGGACTAAGTTCGCCACCTAGTCAGAGTACCTGAGAAGTACAATTATTTTTGCGTCTAACAACTTTTTCACTTCTCTTTCGACCACAAGTAGCAAAATGGGGTTGATTTGTCCGAGCTTCTGTCTGAAGGGTTTAACACTAGGTTTCAAACGTATCTTGTGCTCAATCACAGAGGTATCATAGGTTCTGAGCTCATCATAAGACCATGCAAAGACATCTTTATACCGCCCGAGTAAGTCCTTATACTTTCTTTTTATCTCAGGAGGAAGGTACTTTGATAACTTCACTATTCTAGGCTCTTTGGTGGTGCCCACGTCACAGTCTTCGACCTCCTCCGGTTGGGGCTGCAAAGTGGACTTCAGAGGCATGTCATTTTGATCAAACAACCTTTCTAGAGGTATCAGGTCCTTAGGGATATGATTACTTTTTCACACTAGCAGGCGATGATTTGCAATTTTTTCTCGGAACTCCTGGGGTTCCTCCCCTTCTTGCATAATCTAGGTATGATCGTTTTGGTTTTCCTGGTCAATGTGGGTTTCAGAGAAATCATCCACCATTTTTAGAAACTTTCTGATCTTTTCGTCATCGTCTATAACCTGCCAGTGTTGTATGTTGTTTGGTATGGATGGTTTGTGCCTTACTTCTATGTGGTATTTTAATTTGAAAGCGGCAGGGGGTACGAAAGTCGAAGCTGCTTTGGCCAGTGAATCGGCCTGCTGGTTTTTGGCTTGTGGGATGAAATGAACCTTTACCGATGAAAATAAATTTTCCATTAGATCCCAAGCGCAATTTATGTAGGACTTCAGTCTCGAGTGCTTGGCCTAGTACTGTCGATTTACCTGCTTCACAATCAGTTCAACATCTCCATAGACCTCTAAGTTCTTTATGTTTAGCTTCTTGGCAGCTTCCAGTCCCAAGACTAGAGCTTCATATTCGCAAATGTTGTTTGTGTAATCTACATCCCACTGTAGCCTATAAGAGAAGGGAACGACGAATTCATTTTCAGGTGCTACGAAAAGCACTCCCGCACCTGCTCCTTCACACAACAAAGCACCATCAAAGAACATTTTCCAAGTTCCAGTGCTCTACACATTTTTAGCTGTCTTTTCGGTTTTGATTTCATCGATGTCACTTTCTTCTATACAATTATCTTCAATATCGTCAAAGGATAGAATACAATTTCCCAGGTCTTGATCGGCGATGTAAACAGGGTAATTGTTAGGATTCTATGGACCACTTACCGTATATGCCAACCATGTTTCCCTGTATAACCGTGTGAACTGTCCACCAAAAACAAGGATTGTGGCGTAGGTCATATCCATCTGAAGGGATCCCCCGAGCTTGGCTCCCCAAGATCTAGATAATAGTAAACCATACTTCGGGCGTATATCGACAACAACTACATCCATTAGGACATTTTTCACCGGAATCTGGGCGAGGGTGACTACTAAATCTTTGATCATGCCCATGCACTTAACTCTCCTTGAATCGAACGAGTAAAGATTTCCATAGGGTCTGGTGATTTCGAGGCCTCGTCTATCCATAATAGATTTGGGCATTACGTTATGAGAGGCACGAGAGTCCAACATGCAATTATGCAACATCCGATTGTGCACTTTTAGGGTAATATAGAAGGGGGTGACGGTATCTCTGGCACCTTCAAAATGTGGACCAAAAGTGATATTAGGCTTGTCATCTTCCAGATTTATCACGTCGAACTGACTCTCTAGATCTGAAAAATTTATCATCTTGGTTATTTGGTTTCGGTACACAGGATTCTTCGCCAACTCGACCAAAGGTATTGGTATCTTGATCTTTTTTATCTCGTTTTCTAGGCAGAAAACTTCCGCAATTTTATCCGTTTCCTTGGTTGAAACATCAGACTCTTTCTTATCCATTTTATTTAGTAGCACTATTTTATTTTCAGTGTTTTTAGTTTCGGGGGTTCGTGTTTCAGCTGCCTTAGTTCTTCTTGCTTGGGTTTCGGCCCCTTTTATGTTGGTATTCTGTGAGTCTACCCCTATGTTATTTCGCATCTCGGTTTCTTTCTGGACGGGCTCGTATATTTCACCCCTAGGCAAAATTTTCTTGGGTTGCACAGTCAACACAGGTTTGTTTCTGGGCCTTAGATTGTATTTGTGATGGAGCTCGGCCATTATGGTATCGACCATTCCTTGATAAGCGGGATCATCAACGTTGTTTAGGTTATTGTCTTCAACTGATTATTGTTCAGTGTTCAGGGACTTCTCATAATCTTCTTTTGTCAAGTGAGGTTGTAAACAGTCGTCGCCTAAGTTGTTTATGTCTTCTTCCAAGTCTTCGAACTCTTGCATATCATTTCCCCCAATAAAATTTTCATTTTTTAGAGGTGCTTGGATCTTTTGGTCTTCATTTTTAATTTGTTTTGGTTGAAACTGAGGATTGGGATTTCTCCTGAATTCCCTCTTAACGAATTGATAAGCTTTGGATTGATCTAGCTCCATTCTCGAGATTTTGTTTGATAGTTCTTTTATTATCCTGGCCATGTCATCCATTTTGTCGTCTGAGGATCTTCTAGATCTAGAGGGACCTGCTTGTTCTCTAAGACATCTAGTTTCCCTGTTTCCCGTCTCGATTTTCATTTTTAATTTACCCGAAGCCATCATGTTTGACTCAATTTCCATAGCATCATCTTGCATTCGGGTTAGGTCAGCCCCTCTCCTTTCTTTTAATAGTAGAGCAAAATCGGGTTGAAAGGCTACTGCGAAAGTTACTTTGGCTACGGGTTGGGATGGTTTAACTTCAACAGGGATCTTATTGTACAACTTGTTAAACCTTTGGATAAATTCCATAACAGTTTCAGATCCCTTTTTCTTTAAAGACCCGAACTCGGTCAAATAGTATAAATGATCCTTTCTTTCGCCCCATTGTTTGAGAAAGAGATCTTCTAGCGCATTGTAGGATATGATTGAACCTTGGGGCAGGCTC
>JASDQU010109640.1:13593-29704 GCA_032191745.1 Picea mariana | reverse complement strand
AGTTCTTAAGATGAGACGAATTGCAATGCGTAGTATTCCTTACCTGTCTAACAATAATTTCAAAGTCTCCAAAAACTTTCAATTCTTTGATATCCAGATCTATGTCTTTCTTTAACCCTTGTACTAGAGCTTCATACTCAGCAGTGTTGTTGGTACATTCGAATTCGAGTCTACAGGAAAGGAAATGACGTTTACCTTTATGGTCTATGAGGATGCACCCTACTCCTGACCCTTCTTGTGATTTAGATCCATCAAAATAGAGGGTCCAAATGAGTGAATGACAATCTCTCCTTTCTCTTTCCTCTTTAATGTTTTGTTCTTCGATGTTTTCTCCCATAAGTCCAAGCATGGAGTTTTGGCAGAAGAGAGAGTCTCCCGTCGGCATCGTTGATTCTTCTTAGAAAATCATTTCATAGTTTTGAGTAAACAAAACATTAGATAGGAGAGGAGCAAAGTTCCCGAAATGGGAATCACAGGAATAATTACCCAACACCGGAAAGTCCGTGGATGCGGGTTCGTTTGGGGTTTCGAGATCAGTGACTGTATGCTTCAGATATTTCTCCCTATCGATCTTGATCATGTTGTTGTACCCCTTCAGTGGTAGTCAAAGGTGTGACCAATATGTACTAAAATATCCATTGAGATTTTCAGACCAATCTCGACTTAGCAATAGTCCATATGCCTCTGGGATATCTACTACAATGATGTCAATCACTTGCAAAAAATTAGGATGCATCGTTATCCTGATCATCATATCTTGGAGCTCTCCCATGACCTTGAATTAGGTTCTATCTAATTGTATGACATTCTTATCACTTTTGAGAGGGACAACATCTAATTTATTACAAATGGCCAAGGGCATCACGTTGGAGGATGCCCCAGAATCTACCAATCAATTGTGAAGGTTCCAGTTGAAGACTTCAAACGTCAGGAGGAAAGGTGTAACAAAGGTATTTTCCTTCATATCTCCCAAACAGGTGTTCATAGTCGGCTTACTCACCAGATCGGTGGAAGACATATTTCTTTCCAGATCACTTACCGTCGTCGAGTTTCCTACAGAGTTCAGAGCCTGCAGCGAAAAGTCTTTATGTTGGGGGATCCTACACATGTCCATAGCGGATATGTTGGCCCTTAAATTTTTCAAATCTTCGACCACGTTATAATCTAGTTTGGGCGATTCCTAAGTGTGAATTCTTATAGGCTTATTTCTGAAAGTGGAAGGAATTTTTGGACAATCGGGAGTTGCCTTACTCTTCGAGACTTGGGCGGTGTCAGCATTCTTGGATCCAAGCAGACCCTTACTGTGCGTCTGTATCGCTGAGACTTCCATGGGTTATTCCTAGGACTCAAACAGGTTGTTGGAAGGCATGATCAGGTTGGGATCCCAGATCAGCATGACTCTGTCTCGTGGTGGATCAATCTCTTCCTGATCGGCACCGTTGATAGCCGAACTACTTGGTTGTTTGGTTAGAGAGACTTCATCTAGGAATCGATTGGCCATCAAATTCATGGTATGTACACATTGGGGGTAGTTTCTTTCAAAGTGGTTTTGTTGGTGATACGTGCAGAAAGAATCAGACACGACATTCTCTAGATCAATATTTAATTTGGCTGGGGGAGGTTCAATTGCTTTGAATGACGGGTTTCTTTTAAAGAAAGGCTTATAGGGCCTTTGGCCTGGGTTTCCCTCCCCTGCGCTTCTCTTCATGTCTATAATCTCATTTGATAATTTCTTAACCATGCGTTGCAGATCCTCTATATCTCCATTACCCTTGTCAGGAGTCTGTTTGTTCGATTTCCCCGGTGGTCTAGTTAAAAGGAGTCCTCTTCTAGGAGGGGGTTGGATCTTTCTTTTCACTAAAGAAGCCTAGCCTTCCTTACATCCTTTCAGTTGGAACTCTATCATCTTGGCTTCTTCAAAATTATCTGCAAGGGTTTGTGTAGCGGCTCTTTTCACAAACATAGAAATAGAAGTTGGAACCGTGTTGGCATAAACCTCAATTTTCAATTCTTGAGTTGGTTTCACCGCGGGATGAAATTTGTTTAAAATGGTTGTGAATATTTGATTGAAATCCTTGACCCTCTCTTTTGGGATCATGGTGGTTGCGAAAAACTTAGCCATCAGGACTCCTGTAGTAGTTTCTTCTTCAAATTTTTCGAAAAAATCTTTTTGGAACTTAGTCCAGTTGGTTATAGATCCTACTGGCAAATTAAAATACCACGTGGAAGCAGAATTTTCAAATGTGTAGGGAAAAAGTTTGCAGACTATGTCTTCATGTTGAGAATTCATCAGCCTAATTGCAAGGATTAATTTCTTGATATGATCTTCAAGTAAACCTGAAGTCTCGGGATCATACTTGGGGAGCATCTTTTCCAGGTGCCGGGGAAGATTATGTACTCGTCCAGGGACAGCCATGGCGTCTCTGTCCAACCAAGGTGGGTTGTCTTGAAGGGGGATTTCCCTTTCCTCCCCATGATCATTATTACCTTCCATATCTTCAAAATCTGAGTTGAGCTCCTTTTCTTCTGAAGAATCATTTGGCTCAAAGATATTGTCGGTTGGCGTTTTGGGTATTAGATCAAGAGGTTCTTGGATTTAGGTAATCGCAAAATCTATCAAGTCTTCTACAGAGTGTACGAAAACTTATTTAGGATTACTAACCATTGGTCTTCTTTGTTGTTTTCTTCGAGGAAGGATAGGATCTAAGGACAACACACCAATTTGTCGAGCATAGGCTCTAGTGATTCTTCGGAACTAATTCACTTCCTCGTGAGGAAGGGCATAAGGTATTTCAGGGTGAAAAGGTTCTTCCTTGTGCTGGGATGAGCTATCCATTTCAGGAATACTTAGTGTGTGTGGGTTGTCTTGTGATGGACTAGCCATGCATGTGGGTTGTTGTGAATCTGTAGGTTGTTTGAAATGATAGATAACATATACATTCAGCCATTCCTTCTCACGCCCTCTTTCTAGTGCCAATTCTGTTAATGGGTCTTAAATCCCTTGACTCAACAGCAGGAACCAAACCCGCCACCGAGTCCCAATTAGACTCTGCAACGTTTAATATGGAATGGTTCTCCAGATCTTGTGATCTATTCAATTTATCGATGGGCTTTATGTTTTCTTGTGAAGGCTCTTCCTTCAGTTAGGACGGTTCTTTTTCTGTACTTCTATTGGGTGGGGCTAGTATGAGAGATGCAAGCCAGTATAAACCAACTTGACAAATAACAGGACAAATTTTTAACTATTGGGAAGAGGTCAAGCTTGGGATAACCCACTGCTCAAACATTCAGACAGAGATTCTATGCCAAAGGGCCTAGTCCTAATACATTAACCAAATGAGCACCCAATTACTGTCTGAGAAAACTAATTAACAGAAAGAAAACACATATGTAATCAAGATCACGGTAAGCAAAATAACTCATCTACCATAACATTCATCACATAACAATGCAACGATTTTATCTTCATCATTAAAGCAAAGAACATCAAAACATTACACCAGATAACTTGACAACAGAATTAATTGCTCTTACTCATTTACTGCATCATTCTTGGAACAGGATAGGAAGTAATTCTTCTCCAACTCCAATCACATACATCTGATGAAAATAGCTTGTCTTTGGTCCATAAGGACTTCTCAGTTTATAGCAGTCTCAAAATAGTTATCAACGACCAAAAAAGAAAGAGTTATTACAACAACAATCGACCCTTGACTAATTGGTCGATGTCCTTATTTATAATATAAAATTCAACTGAAATTAACGGCTAAGTATAGTTTTAACCAAACAAAAATCACCACATGGAATTATCGTCTAACAACTTCTTCAGCAATCCACCCGAGATGTTTCTTGAAAAGGGTGACTCTTTTCATATTCATACCAGCTGATAAATAGTTTTTTCACAAGTGTTGGCCCACGAAAATCTGTGTTGTTCCATTGGAGCAGCGTATATCCCCCTGATGTATGTTGCATGCGCCCAGTACTTTGTTAGACTAAAGTTCAATTGTTGAAGCATGGTTCGGGCTCTGATTGGATGTTCTGTGAACTGTTGTACTTGCCCTGGCCTTGCGTCAGTTATCTTTGCAAATTCTTCAGTCCAAAGTGAGTCATGTTCAGCATATAACTTGACCACTTCTCTCAGGTCGATAAACTTATCGGGGGTGCCAAACTTGGGTAGCCCGATGTACTTCATTATTTTATTAATTTTATCCTAGTGCTTCTGGAATCTGGTCCATTGTCCTTGGATTTCTTTATGTGGGTCTTGAGACATTTTAGCCCAGTATTCGGCCGATCGCTTCATGCAATTGAGACTACTTTTACCCACAAGTTGAATGCCATGTTATTCCTTCTCTTGGCCCTGCTAGATTGCCTCAATGTACTTGAGCCTTTCTACCGCCTGTTGCGCTTTCTCATACCATCTCTCCATCTCCTTACATGTCATGAATTCCATGAGAGTGTCCTCCTAGAATTCAGCTACATTCAAGATTAACATGTGCCTTTCCTTCTTGAACTCATTTTAAACTCTATCGAACTCATCTTTTAGATACACAACGGTCTGCGTAGCAACCTTATAGTATTCGGCAAGATGGCGTAGGTGTTCGAGCTCCTTCAGGGTGTCCGCCAATTCCTTTTCATCCCTCCTAGATCTATCATGGGTGGCATATGAGAGGGCTTTTCCTACACCGATTAGTTCATATGCACAGGCATCTGCAGTGTTGATTAAGTTCTCCTTCGTGGTAATCAAGACAGATTGATCCAAATTGATCATTCACTTCTTTACAGTCCTTTAAATGATGGCCTTCCTCTTTTGATCGTAGGAGATTGCATAGATGTCTTCTACCTCATCTACCGGCTCTGGTATCTATTGATCACCCCATGTGAGGTTGTCTCCCAAGCCACCCACGGTGTATACATGTTCAAGAGTGGGCTCTCAAACCTCATCGTTCTGTCTTGTGGGTCTGACCTCTATTTGTCGCTCATTGGGAATTTGGATATTGGGTAAAATAGAGATGTCGGGTACATATTTGTTTCTTAATTTTCCATTGGTTGTATAACTGTTGATTTCCTTTTGTGATGATCCTTTCTCGGTATCCTCCAGTTCAGGTTGATCATTCAGATTTTCTTTGGTTTCCGGCTCATCGGATTCTTTTGTGTCGAGGCCACCTTCGGCTTCTGCTTCCTTTTGTGAGACCTGCTTGTCTTGAACCTCGAGCTCAAGGGAAGGGATTTTCTCGGGACCTTCTTCCTCTTGGACCCACACCGGGGTATCATGAGCAAGCTTCGGACTCTCATCATCGTTGTATATGAGTATAAGTGTGCTCAAGGGATTGGGTGCTTGTGTTTCTATCGACACCCGGCCTGTCTCTGGTTGAGATGCCCCTCCTTCCAAGGGATTGATTGGTGATGTTGTAAATTCAGGGTTGCCTAACCCATTGGTGTTATCAGTAACTATGGCACCAGGATCTCTTGACTATGTTGGGATGCTTTGGATGGTAGTTGAAATCTCAAGTCTTATGATAAGGTACGAGTCATATTGCATCTGCTTCATTAGTAGCTGATTTTGTTGGTATAAAAGTGTGCCCCTTTCTTATGTAGTTTGATCCTCAAGGAGATCCCTGATTTGTGTCGAGGATTCCTGATGGGCTCCCGCAGCCTTAATATCTTCTTGGGGATCACTTATTCCTTCCTCCAATTCATATGCTATTGCTCCTGTCGGGTGTCGGCTAATTTCTTGAACTGCCTGCTCCAAATACATTGCCTGCTCCGCGTAGTTCATAGCTTTAAACCTGGTTCCTCAAAGATCAGCCTTCCTGGTCGCCATCTCATCCCAGTTTTGAGAGTTTTCAATGAAAATTTCATCTTCGAACCGGTCATGGGCATAAGGCCAACAAGATGATATCTGCAACGCATGTTGTAGAACAAGGCCCTTGGGATCATGTTTTCGGAATCGGCCATTTTGGAACCGAAATTCTAATTGACCTAGCCCAAGTTTATTAGCATGCGCGGTGTCCTTGACCATGCAGAAGCTAATATGAAACCCATACGGTATGAAAGTCTGCTTCTTGTCTTTTACTAAAGTTGCATTGTATCTCTGCAAGATGGTTTGATAGCAAATTTCCCCTAACACTAGACAGTCGAGAACATTAATGGGTAATAAGTGGGGTGACCCTGTGGTGCAGAAAATCATGATGTAGGTTTCTCTTTCATCTAAATACCAGTGACAAATTTTGGCTATAACCTTATTTGTTTCATCTGAAAGCCTAGAGCATTCTTTCCTAAAGAGAAAAATGTAAATGCGTGCAATAAAATGATCACAGATAATAGCATAGGATTTCTTGTACCTATTTTCCCATAGGATGTTGAAGTATACATGGACCGCGAGCTCTGAAGAGTGATAATTTAGGTTCATCCCAGAGAAAGCATTCATGGCGCAGATGTCATCCAATAGGTACGAGGCCATGTAGAAGGTGGGGGTATCTCCCTTCTTCAACACCTGAGCCTGTCTGATGCAAGTGCTCGGTTGTTTGGAGATGATGGCACCCTAATTGAAGCCTGCGCCTGAAATGGTGACTATGAAAGCCAGAGGCATCCAAGCTTCTGAAAATCAGGAGCAATCCTTCTCCCCATGTAACCTACAGAGTAGAGCCATGAGATATATGTATGGTTCCCTGAGATTGGTTGTTGGGTACCAGCCAACAGCCCAGTTCATGAATTTTTTGTCTTCCCTCCACCAAGATGCCATGATTTTGTTGGTATCGTGTGATGCATAGAAACTCAGGACGAAATCAGTGCTCAGTTTTAGCTCAGATTCCTTGAGCTTGTAGTAACTCTGAACTTCTGATGGCAGGAAAACCCCAACGCATTCATCGTTATCATAATTAATCATACATTTTTGTGCATCAGCGTGGTCAATAAGCCACTTCAGGAGCTCAATGCAAGGAAATACTGGAGACCAGATTGCCAACATGTGAAAATAATACCTATGAATATTTGGGAGGACATCATTGTCGAGCTTCCTTGTCTCAGGGTTGTTGTGCAGGGTATACTCGAGGGGTTCTTCCCTCTTGATTTTCTTGAACACTTATTCCCAGTGAGGAAAAGTTGTCTTGGCTCCAATACTCCCCTCTGTATCTCTGAACGTTGGGGGATGGACAAAGGAATCCTCGGTGATCATCTTAATGACAGACACCGACTTGGGAGGGAACTCTAATTGCCTTGAAAATACTGAGGGGGAGCCCTCTTCTACTTCTGATTCTTGTAGCTTTGGCACTCTTGGAAATTTCCTGGTGGAAGGCTTCTTCGGATGCATTGTCCCTGCAATTAAAACCTGCACTTTAAAAATCTATACAGAGCAGTGTTGGGTGAGAACATATAAAATGGAACATAAAATTGTTAAGCAGACTCATACCTGTAATTCTTGCTAAGATAATTGTTTAATACTCACTGGACTTTGGACGCTTCCTTCATACTGTTAGCTTCGCTCTTCTATATGTTCTGAATTTCTTGCTGCACAAAATGGGATCACACACAATGGATTGAAAAGGATATAATAGGGGAGATACTATCATTCATGTCAATTAGTTAATATGAGTATTGAATGCAGATTTAAAATAAACCACTATCGGATTTCTGCAGATAAATCTTGACTGATTGACGATGGAGGCACGGATGGAGACGCATTGTATCAGTGAGTTTAATGGTTCTTTTTTATTTGCACACGAGTCAGTAACTAATGCGCGATCCATGAATTAACTAATAATTGTAAGTACAGCATACCTAACACATTCAGGATTTAACATGCCTCGTCACGTCACGTCACCCAGCGAATGGATTGAGGGTCGTCTAGTATCTGTGTGTACTCCCGATACTATCCTTCTGATAAAACTTCTGATGCCAATGATATCTGATATTGGTGATCGGGAAAAAGTTCAGGTGCGCAGTCTATCAGCGAGTCATAAACTTTCATCTTCAGAAATGTTTTGGGAGTTGACGGTCGGCGAAGTCATTATTCTATTTGCGCTTACTATTATATTTATCTGTCGAAGCTGAATGAATCGGTCTTCGGCAAAGTCCCTGCCGAGGATTATTTTCATAAAGAAAAGCTTTCATAGGCCGACACCGATGAAGGTCGACACTCAACTACTTTTGACTTCTCAAACAATTTCACCGTCTTTAAATTTTACCGATGATGAACTTTGAGTAGTCGTTAAATCCCTTTTAAAGTTAAGATGACTCTTTGTTGAATGTTTAAGAAAACTTTACTTAATTCAAACATGAAACACATAAGATAAGCGAAAGTATCAGTTTCATACCGAAGCGAAAAGAGTAAAAAATGTAAAATATTGGGTGGTACCCAAAAGGAAATGGTCCCAAACCTTTTAGGGTGTGTTGAGTGCTCAACAGGCCCTATGGGTAAGTTGGTGTAGTTTGGTACCTCAACTTCCCAGGGTTGTAACGTTTGCATAAGACCTTCGTTTTAGGCGTGTGATAGCCTGTTGGAAAGGTCTTTCAGAGAAATACACGTTCTGTCGTCAAACTTTGACTCCATCTACAATTTGATTGTGGCGAGCCAAAAAAACAACGTTTAGGGCCCCAAAAAGGCCCTGGAAGTACAACAATATGTGTTGACATGACAACATACAAAATAAGCCAGTTGGATTAGGCGAGCGGCCACCCATATCCACCTGGAGGATGTGTGGGAATTCAGACAACCCCAGAAGTGTAGAACCCACAATTACAAAGCAGTACAGAATAATGTGTTGAACAAAAAAATGGACACGAGGAGCCAATTGGAATAGGTGGGTGGCCACCAATATCCACCTGGATCAATCCTCCCCCCTTAGGAAGCAATGGTCTTCATTGCGTTGAGTTCCCCCATTAGGTAAGGAAACTTTTATTGGATTTGGCCCCAGGTGAGCCACTTTCCTTGGTGTAGAATTTGCCCTGCCTTGACAACCCAATAAAAATGGATCTGTTGTTGGCAAGTGCCCTTGAACTATGTATCCACTATCTAGTCAGTGGATTCTTGTTCCATGCAGTCAGGGTTGAGATTTGTTGGTTTCAATTGTTCGACGATCTTGGAGGTGACCAATAATAGTGGAAAATATGGATGAAAGAAGTCCACATTGAATACTAGATGCAGAACAAGGAAGGGTGGAGTGTTGAGCTCAAAAACATTGCTACCCACTGCCTTGGTGATAGTGTAAGGCCCATAACGAAGTGGTCGAAGCTTCTGATGGAGCTCGGTGAGATGCTCCTTCTGAAAATGTAACCAAACTTTGTCGCCAACCTGAAACTGGTGTGGTACCCTATGTTGATCATGGCACTTCTTGTACTTAGCATTGGACTTCTTCAAAATTTCTTGGACTTGTTGGTAGATGTGTTGAATCCGCTCAATGAATCTGGTGGCTTTGTTGATCACATATTGATTAGGGGAAGAGTCTGCCTATGCAGTGGCAAGAGGAAGTGAAACATCACTGGGTCCCAAGGGTTGGAATCCCAGACCCACCTAAAATGGGCTATGGCCGATGGAACTATGGAAATCCATGTTGTAACTATGTTGGACATATGAGAGACTTTCGTCCCATATATGTGGATGCTTATAATTGTACATGAGTAGGATTTGCACAATTATCTGATTGACGGCCTTTGTTTGGACATCAGTTTGGGGGTGGAAAGAAATCGATTTTGTAAGCTTGGTGTCCAAAACAGACCAGAGACTCGACCAAAAGGTGTTGAGTAACCTTTTGTCTTGGTCGAAGATGATGGTCTGTGGTATCCCAAAGTGGACCCACACTCGTTTGAAGACGAGCTTGGAAGTATCTATCACTATGACATTCTTCTTACAGGCTATGAGGATGGCCATCTTAAAAAACTGATCAACGACCACAAACATACAGTCATTTCCTTTCTTGGTGGACGGCAAGCCAGACATGTAATCCATTGAGATGGATTCCCAAGGCTTATTGGGAATAGGAAGAGGGGTGTATAATACTTGCTTCTTGAGTGTTGGCTTGGTAATGGCACAGGTAGTTTAAGATCTGATATACTTTTTTACGTCCCGTCTAAGTTTTGGCCAATAAAAATGTTTCTGAAGAACAGCCACAGTTTTCTCTACACCAAAATGTCCTGCCACCCTACTGTAGTGGGCTTCCCAAATCATCTTTGCATGCTCACTTGTAGGAATGTGGAGATGGCCCAGGTGGCATAAGAGTCTATCTTAAATGTGAAAATCAGTGACAGTTGCACCTGTACCCAAGAGTTGATATGTGGTGGAGAAGTCTGGATCTTGCTGATAAAATTAGGGCCACTCAGATGCTTCATGTCCACAAGAATGGAGCACAGTGGTGAGTGCAACCACAAGAGGCTGACTGAGGCAATCAGTGACATGATTGGAGATACTTGTCTTATACTTGATGTTGATATGGAACTGCTGCAGGTAGGTGGAACACTTATGATGGCAGCCATTATGCAATTTCCCTTGTGTCTGTATGAACTGCAAAGGCTTGTGATCAGTGTGTATGATCATCTCTTTCCCTAAAATGTAATGTTTCCATTGATAATAGGCTCTTACAATGGAATACATTTCCTTGTCATAAGTGGGGTATTTTCGGATAGTATCAGAGAGTGTCTCACTATGGTATGCCACCAGATGCCCATGTTGAGTAAGAACTACTCCCACAGCATAGTCAGATGCATCAATCTCAATCTCGAGTGGTTGTTGCAGATCGGGAAAGGAGAGTACTGGAGCTGAGCATAAGCAATGCTTTAGATCATTGAATTCTCATTGTTTCTCCTTCACCCACATGAACTTGGCCCTACCACCTCCCTTGGTCACCTGGCTAAGAGCCCATGCAATATGGGAGAATCCCAACACGAACTGTCAGTAGAAGTTGGCTAGTCCCAAAAAGATATGAATCTCGGTCAGGGTGGTTGAGGATATCCAGTCATGGATGAATTGGATCTTAGGTGGATCAACATGTACCCCATGCTCATCAACAATGTATCCCAAGTATTGGACCGTGTTCATGCCAAAAGAGCATTTTTCCAAGTTGCCATAAAGTTTGTGTTGCCGCAGATTTCTCAAAACATGTTGAATATGCCGCACGTGCTCCTCCCACGTTATGTTGAAGATGAGGATGTCATCCAAATATAATACCACAAAGGAGTTGGTGAAGGGTCTCAATACATCATCCATCAAGCTCATGAAATTGGTTGGTGCATTTTTTAAGCCAAAGGGCATGACTAGCCATTCATAGAGACCTTCTTTAGACTTGAAGGTTGTTTTCCATACATCAGTTGGTTCAATGGGAACCTGGTGGTAGCCAGACTTAAGGTCAATCTTGTTGAAGAAATTTCCCCCCTTGAGTTGGTCAAGAAGATCATCAATCCTGGGAATGGGGTAGCAGTTCCTGACTGTGATTTTGTTTAAGGCTCTGTAATCAATGCATAGTCACAAGATCCCATCCTTATTTACCAACAGTACAATTGGGCTTCTGCAAGGGGAAGAGTTGGGTCTAATGTGCCCATCTTGAAGAAGCTCTTGGATCTGACGCCTGATTTCATCATTCTCCATCAGAAAGAGTCGATAGACTGGTCGATTAGGTATAGGTGTGTCAGGGGTCAAATCAATTGGATGCTTGACTTGGCAGTGTGTCAGTACCCCTATAGGTGAGGCGAAGATGTCTCTATATTCTTCCACGATCCCATCCACTTTATTATGTTGCAAAGAAAGGTGTTGTGTAGAGGCCACAGATGTGGTGGCGACCTTCTGCTTACTATGAGCAAGGATCACAAAGAATACGAAATTCTTGGTCTGTGAAATGACCTTATTGCATTTCTTAGCAGAGATTAAATAAATAGTTGTAGGCGATGCTACCTATGGGATCTTGTACAATTGTCTACCCAAAGTAATAATAACACTGTGGATTCTAGACTCATACACATCATGACGCTTCCACAAATATGGTTTTCCTAAAATAACATCACAAACTTCAAGGGGAGCAATATCACACAGTACCTCATCTTTGAAAGGCTTGATGTGATAGGGAAAACGACATTGTTGGCTAACACGGAGATCTCTTCCTTGGCGAAGCCATCCGATGGTGTAGGGTTGCGGGTGCAGTTTCGTTGGCAGGTCCAACCTCTTGATGACCTCTATTAAAATTAGGTTATTCTGACTATCGTTGTCAACAATGAAATGAATCAGAGCCCCCTTGACCCACATCTGCGAGTGAAAGAGGCATTCCCCTTCCTCTGGTTTTTATGGTTCGCTTGGCTAGACTTTGGTGGTAGCAACAGTGGCACTGGGTTCAGCATCAATAATTTTTGTCCCTCCTTCAGGATTTGACTCGGAATCAGAATCAGCCTCTGCATCGGAAGCCTTCAGCTCAGACACGAGGGACTACTTGGAGTGACATTATTCATTGTTGTGCCAAGACTTTTATGGTACTCACACCATTTTCCCATGTCCTTCTTTGTCTTCCCATTGCCCTTCTTGTGTTGCGGCTTGGATTGGTTGTCCTGAGGGTGGTCATCTTGACTTGGTCCCTTGCTGTGTGGGTTGGGGCTACCTATTCCCTGCTTCGGCTATGAGGGGTTTGTAGATCTAAACTCTAGTGGTTTCTGCTTAAATTTTTGCTCGATCTTGATAGTGTAACTATAAGTTGTGCCCAATGAGCCGATGTCCAGGAACTCCATTTATGTTTGTATGTATCTATGAAAACAGCCATGGTATTTGAGCACCATATGATGCTTCGAGTCTTTGATACCCAATTTGGTGCGTAGGGTATGGAAAATATTGGTGAGATCTGGTACTGTTTGGTCCCTTTCTTGACATAGGGTGGTCCATCTGGTGTACTGGTCCTCATAGCTTCCAACAGGGTAGTATTTTTCTTTAATGGCGTGCCAGAAGGAATCCCATGTAGGGGCCACCACAAACATTGTAGATTCCTCCATGAACCTTTTCTCAGAGTAAGTATCCCACCAGTCTTTAACATCAGGAACGGCCTTGAGGAGTGATAAAGTGATATTTTCCCTATCGAAAAAATTGTGGACCGAAAAATATCCTTCGAGAAGATTCAACCATTTATCGACAGCATCCACATCTATCAGTCCTTAAAATAATGGAATATCAAATTTTACCTGTACCTTGAAGTGGGTTGCATGACCGCTTGATGAAGATGCTCTCCTGTCGACAGTCGTCGAAGGATCTACGTGAAGTTGTGCATCATTTCATTCCTTTGTCACATGAAGGATTCCTCGAGCAAAATTTTAATAGGATATCCTGCTCCATAATCTTTCTTTTCATCCCCCATGGGTTTTTGTTAGGCTCGGCGCGACTTATATTGTAATGGCTCGATTGGTTTGAGTCCCAACTTCTTGTACCTAGATCTTATCGGGGACATGCACAAAGAAAAATAAATGCAGAGCAGACCGCTCTGATACCACTGATCTGGATTTAGGAGAAGAACGAACTGATTAATAGATTGAATATAATAAACAAAGAGATATAAAGAATAAAACCAATATCCAGTGAACAATATCTTCTATTAAATAATGAAATAGGTTGAAACTGTCAAATTGTGGCACTGAAACACTTGCTCGAATGGTGGTATCTATTTTTTAGAAGAGATGTGGTTTTTATGCGCATCTGTCTGAGCGGAATGGATTACAATGAGGCTCTAAAGGCCTTTTTGATATTACTCATGAATTCCAAAACCCTAGACATCCAAAAACCTAACCCTGGAAGGTGAAATGCCAAAATTCATGTGGGCCCTATGGGTAAGTTGGTGTAATTTGGTACCTCAACTTCCCAGGGTCGTAACTTTTGCATACCACCTTTGTTTTAGGTGTGTGGTATCTCGTTGGAAAGGTCTTTCAGAGAACTACACATTATGTCATCAAACTTTTACTTCTTCTACAATTTGATTGTGGCGAGCCCAAAAAAACAACGTTTAGGGCCCCAAAACAGACTTGGAAGTACAACAAGATGTGCTGACATGAAAACATACAAAATAAGACAATTGGATTAGGCAAGAGGCCAACCATATCCACCTGGAGGATGTGTCAATATTCAAACAACCCCAGAAGTGTAGAACCCACAATTACAAAGAAATACAGAAGAACGTGTTGAACAAAAAATGGACACGAGGATCTAGTTAGAATAGGTGGGTGGCCACCAATATCCACCTAGATAATATTTAGACATGATGTAAATGTTTTCGAGCTTCATATTACACTTCTCTTGGATGAAAAGTTTTATCTCTTGAATATTTTTATATAAGGCTTGTTGAACACTTGTCTTGAGGGCTCGTCACATTTCATTGAGGTGTGGGAGGAATTGAGAGTGAATATCCATTGGAAACACCACATATAATATACCAAAATAAATCTTTTAAAAACATATGTCCAATGGAATTGATCTAGTAGCAATATGAACCTGTCAAAAGTTATGAGATCTACAGTCTTTTTGTCATCACGAAAAACCCTAAAAATGGTTGATTTTAAATCAACTATATCTTCACTTTTAGAGCTCTGATTCCAATGATTTATTTTTTTTTGAAAAGGGAAATTTTTGAAAGAGGAACTCAAATATGTAATTTTTTGGGGAAAATTCGACCCTATGTGCTATAGAAATCAACGAAATCATGCGATCATCCGTGGAAAACCCTTGGAAAATAATAGATTTTAAAATGATGATAACTTCACTAATTATAGTGCTACCAACCACTTAAGAACATTCTAGAGAAAGAACCCTCTAGAAGCGAAAACTTCTAATAAGTCCTCTGACATTTATTATGTTCGCACTAATATATCTGTTAGCACTCTGTAATTTCTCAAGTTGAAGAATAAAAGGACAAAGGTAACTAAAAAACCACTTTGGAGTCAAGGATATAGTCCTCCAAGACTCAGAGAGGGATCTCTTTGTATGATTTATCTTTGTTTGCTGGGGATTTTAGGCTAGTTATGATAGTACAGGGTTTGGTTTTTAAATTAGTTGGCTGGAAAAATAAAGAAAAGGCCATTGGTAAATGGAGCCAAAGATATCTAATTCAATCAAGGCAAGTTCTACAGGAAAAATTACAGGGCAAGGTAGGCACTTTTTTGGATCCTTTAAGGTTTGATGAATGATTGGGAAGGATTAAGGGGTGGATCAGGTTATAACGGGGCAATTAAGAATCCTGGAGTTAACCTTCAAGTGGAAAACATTGATATTTCTTTAAACTGGAATAGGGTGTTTTAAAACAAATCCTGAACTTGATTCTCTTTAAAACAATAGAGAAAAGAAACACATATGAAAATAGAGAAAACATAACTACAGTAAGAAAAACTTCACCAACATGAGTGACACAAGAATCCTACAATTGTTATATCTATATTATTGTATTTGATAGATTGTGGCTCTGTGAGTTGATTACAATAACGATCACTTTTTCTTCAATAGGTTCCAACCCTTATTACTTCAAAATCAGAAGTATTTATAAATTCATTTACAAAGATCCTATCATAAATGAGCAGGATATATATAATTTAACTGTATATCTAATTACTAAAACATAGGAATCTTTAATATCTATTCGGATTAAATTTGATGTCTTTTGTTGTTGATCTGTCTTTGATTTCTACGATGTTGTTTGGTATTTGCGGCTTACTGTGGCCATTTCTGAAAAATTCATGCATAAAGATCCAGAGATGATTGATTTCATGCGAATTCTCTGTTATCAGGTATCCTAAGTCATATAACATTTGGGAAGAGGTCAAAACTACCTCTATGAACTTCGTTTATTAACTCTTCAAATAACTTTTCCATTTGTCTCTTCGGAAAGCTTCGTCGGGAGGAACACTTGCAATTGACAGTGGGTGATGGCGATGACAACTAAACTTAGCGCGGGCTTGTTATACAATGGTCGATGGTCAATGAACATGTGGGAACAAGACTAGTAAATGAGAGGAGGAGTAGATGCGAAGGTGATGTGGCAGGTAACATGTAGACAGGAGTGATGACGAGAGGTGACATATAGGGAAAGAGGGGAAAATGGCGAGAAATGAGGGGAGAAATAGATAGGAGGGGATGACAGGCTGGAAGTGGGAGAGTGAATGGGAGCATTAG
>JASDQU010109639.1:48074-58573 GCA_032191745.1 Picea mariana | reverse complement strand
CAATTTCCAAAAGAATAGGAAATTCATTAGAAACTATATGATCCTTCATATTTGACATCCAATGTCAAAAGAAGTTGGCATTATATAAAATGAATCCTTACTTAGATAAAAGTACAAGATACAAAAGAAATCGTCCTTAATGCCAAAGACATGCATGCACTTCCTATGATTGCATACTAGATTGCATTTGTTGAGATGTTCGATCCAAAGTTAAAATAATTCATGCAAAAACATCATACAAATATACAGAGATCTTAAAAAAAAAACAAAAACAAATCAAAGTTCAGAGTATTGCATAAATTAGAAGGTAAGCATTTATTCAAGTTGTTACCTCGCTAGGAGACACTTCCTTGAACTCAATTATTGAATATTATATGGACCTCACAAAGATGCACGCTTTTTATGATTCAATGATGGGATATATTATGACTGTTGATCACAAATGGATGAAATTTATCAAAGTTAATTTCTATTGATGCAAATTAATCTGTGGAAAGAACAATATGCATCAATCCCAAGTGGAGTGTCAACTTGGGATAAATTCCAAGAGAAGGAATTATAGCCTCATTTTTCTTCTAAATATTCTAGCATACAAAGTGAAAAGGTGCAAATTTCTAGTATGTCACATGATATTTSTCATGTGTTGGAAGACACACAGGTGGTAAGGAAMATAATTGTATTTTCCCACTTATGCCCAAGGGTGATATAATTTAATTAGAAGAATCCCACAAAAATATGGACCAATGCATTAAATTGAAAAAGATTGTGACAAAAACCATCAAGATTATGGGAAAAGTTGTAATCCATGAATATATTGTGAGTCCTACGAGGCAATAAGAGTTTTTCAATAGTTAATCAAATATTTTCTTAAAAAGAGGTTTTAACTTAAGTCTAGCTTAGCTAAGGTCAAACCCAAGGTGAAAAGTGTTGTTTTCGTAAAAGTGAAATAATTTGAAGAAACTTCTCTCATTTTAGTATTAATGCTTCATGATTATTGTTCCTTGAGAATAATTATTTTGTAAAGAAAAAATACCAAAGTTATCTACTTAGAGGTAGAAAAGTCTAGAAGACCAAGAGTCTTGGAAGATGAAGGGTTTTGGAAATCCAAAAGTCTTAGGGGTAGATGGAAGACCAAGGGACATTTGTTTTAAAAAAAAACTTTATATGAAAAAAGAAAGGTTCTTGATCTGTAAACTATCATGGATATTTTATTAGACAATTTGTCACAACAGATCTAATACTAGCACAACCACAAAATTATGGCTGGTAAACGCCTATAGGCTATATCATAAACCCTAATTATTTATAAACTTTAACTATCAATTATGAAAATTGTAATATAAACAAAAATTCTAAAAAATTCATAAAAAACAATGAATCAATACCCCTAATATGATACGTCGCAGGCCATAAAATTTAATGCGGGCCATGCTCCATAAAAAAAGAATGGCTACCCCTAATAGATTATAGGATACGTTCGTTAAAAAAATTAAAAAAATTAAACGCAGGCCATACCACTATTCATACTCTGTAAAAAAAAATCGAACGGGGCACCCTCCATAAGAAAACGAATCGCTACCAGTAATATGATACGTCCTGCGTATATCGGTAACCATAATTATCTTTGTTAATTACCCAACGTGGAAATTTAGTGAGCATTATGTAATTTTTTAATCATATTAAGTAAAAGTAAAAAAGTAAACATAGAAACGTATGTCTTTATAAAAGCAAGGAAGTTAATTTATCAAAATCTCATCCATTGATTAGAGTGTAAGACGAAGAATATGCCAACATCTTCCATTCCTGATCATAAGATTAAAATTTCTAATTTAAAGATTGATTAACCCAGCTATTCTGATAGGGGGGGACGCCTATCGACGTAAAAATATTGAAATCTTTATTGTGAAGGTTACTTTCCTTTAGATATCAAATTCTTTAATTACTGATTTTATGCTTAAAATGTGTGAAATAACTAAATGTGAAAAATATAGAATATAAATAAATACTCACACACCATCCACAAACAAACACAAGATATAACCTGAGAAACCCAATACGGGAGAAAAACCATCTAGAAGGTGAGGCCACTCAACTCTCTTTTCTTCAAATGAAAGTACAAAAGAAGAGACACTTTCTATGGAATTTCCTTTGATAATGTGGCCTATATGGATGCTACAAAATCTCTCCTTATTTGTTAATCTCCCAAAATAGCACCCCTAGGTGCTCTGCTCAACTACAAAACATATATAATGCTATAGAATGGAACTGCTTCTCCTCCTCCTAGAAGCTTGGTATTTAACATTTCCCAATATCCATATAGGGGTGGGGTTTTGACTTCCTCAACCCTCAATTGAGATAATATGTTGGACCTTATAGAAGCTTCTTGAAAGTCCATATGTGGCTAGCCCAATATGTAAGAGTAATGGGGGATGACGTGGCATCTACTCATACCATGGTGGACAATGCGATAGGTCAACTTGTAGGAGGCATAATTTTTGCATACGAACTCTGATTGATTTGATTTTTGTACTGATTTTTGCACTGTTGGAAAGGTGTTGATGTCTCAAAATGGATCCAAAATGTTTCAAACTCCAATTTTCCAAAATGGGGCCTTCCATTAAAATGACCCTGTAAGTTGATTCCTCCAATTTTTTCCACTTTGAAAGTATCGAGATAGATGAAAAATAATATAATGATCCAATCCAAATCATAACTCCCCATTTAAGAAGGATTTTGGTCCCCAAAATATTTATCAAATGAGGTGAGGAAAATTTTCCTTTACCTTCTCCCTGGAGTACTACTTTACTTTTCCTATAAAGTTTCCTTTCAACCCAATCTGCCAAAGGTCATACTGCCCCTTTCTTGTAGTTTTGGATTGCTTTTTCAAAACTCTGTCCTCTTCCGAATTTTACTAAGTATATATTTCTAAGTCATCTATGGAAGGTAGGACCTTTTTCTTGTTACTTGGAATACTAGTACAAAAAATTATACATCCTATAATATACCATGATACACATTTTTGCATTCTGGTACAACACACATATATTTGTAAGTTGGAAACTATCTTCCCAACACTAAAATGTCCTGCAACCTTGGAGGTGTGGGCCTCTCTTATAAGCTCTAGTCATTCAATTTTTTGGACATAGAGCTTGTCAAGCTTGTAGAGTAACCCATTTTGGAAATAATAGTTATCCTTTTCATCACCTTATTCTATATGAATTTGTCCCTATAGATATTAAAACACCTTCTTGAAGTCCTCATCTTCTATGTATGCCTCTCTGTATGCATCATTGGTAAGAGGATCCATGTGCATAAGAGTTCCCGAAATTGTAATCTTGGATGTGGGTAGCCTTTAAAGCATGTCTTCCAACCTATTTGTGTTGCCCTTCTTATACTTGATGACTGGATGAAATTGTTGTAAAAACCCCATCCACTTGTAGTTTCTAGTTTGCTATAACTTATAATGGGCCTACAAATATTATAGTGGTTTCTGATCTATGTTGATGATGGTCTCGTTTCCCATAGGATAGAGTTTTCACTTCTTGAAAACTTGAACCAGGTCATAGATTTCCTTGTCATAGGTAGGGTAGTTGAGAAATACCCCATGAAATATTTCAGAATGATAGCATATAATCCTTCCTCCTTGCACCAAAACTGGTCCCATGGCATACCCACTTGGATTTGTCTCCACATCAAAAGGATTTTTCAAGTTTGGTAATGTGAGAACTGGTGTTTGATTGATATTTCTTTTCAAATCTTTCTGATGATTCTTCCCCCACTAGAAAATATTACCACTGCCTGTTATGGTGTGGAGTGGTGAAGATACCACTGAAAATTAAGTTATGAACTTCCGCAAGTACTGTGCTACCAAAAAAAAAAGCCTAACTTTAGTGAAATTCATGGGAACTAGAAATTTCATGATTTCCTCCATCTTTAAAAAAACTATCTTAACTCTTGAGCTCCCCTCCACCAATCACATACCCTGAATACACCAAATATTGTTGAGAAAAATCACATTTCTTGAGGTTATCCATAACATGGTGCTTCTCCAGAGTCACTAAAACCTGCATGAAATGTGATATATGATCCTCCTAGATAGCACTATAAAACAATATATCATCCAAATAGATGATAACAAATGAATCTAGATATGGGTGTAATACATCATTCATCATTATCACAAATGTAGCTAGTGCATTACATAAATCAAATGGAATGACCAAGAATTCATACAAACCTTTCCTTGTCTTGAAGACATTCTTCCAGGTGTCTCCTTCCTTGACGTGTACCTGTGGTATCCCAATTTTATATCCAATTTGGTGAAATATTTTTCATGTTGCAACTGATCTAATGGATCATCGATCCTTTGTAGAGGGTACCGATTTTTTAGTGTAATCTTGTTCAATGATCTGTACTTGATACACATTATCCAAGTGCCATCCTTCTTTGGTGTAATTATGATAGGTGACCCACAAAGTGAGGTACTTGGTCAAATCACACCCTGCTCCAATAGTTGTTGCAACTGCTTCTTCACTTCATTTTCTTGTTGAACAGACTATCTATACAACCCAATATTCGACAACGAGAAGTATAACAATAATTATATTTCTTGTTCCACTTCCATGTTGGGTAGTAGACTTCTAGGATTTAGGAACACTCCTATGCATGCCTGTAGCAACTCCTCCAAATGATGTTTTTTCTCTTTAGTACACCCCTCTAGGGATGCATTTACTTTTATTGACTTATCCTCAGTCTAATTTTATCTTAATAAAAGTAAAGCATATCTCTTACTTGAACTAATCAATTGAACTTACCAATGAGATAATTGACTTTCCTTTATGCATGTTTATGATGTAGGACTTCCCATCCATAATTAGTCAGTAATGGTTGAATATTTGCAAGAATATTGCATCCCTCATATACATGTAGGGGCTTCCAAACACTACTTCACATACGTCAAGGGGTACTACATCCAATTCCACTTCATCAATAAAATCAACACTTACAACAAATTTAATCTTGCACTGTTTTGTTATATTGATCTTTGCATCATTTTTTACCCATCCCAATGGATATGGGCTAGTATTGTCACACACCCAACCCCCTAAGTACCCTTTTAAGAGATGGGGTATACAAAATTTTCTCCTTCCTACAACTTCTCTAAGTTCCTCAAATAAGAGCACAATTTCCTTCTGCTCTCTGAAAGCTTTCCAATGACTATAAACATGTCCAAAGTCGAGTTATGAGTCGAAATTTATGGCTCCTTGAAGTTCTTAGGGTATCATTGGTCAAAGGCCACATGGAACCCACACGGATCCACCTCATTTGTACCATCCTACATGGAACTAACACAACCTCGATCATCATCCTCTAGCGATGACATGGCCATTGAAGTGGAGGTTGCAGGGTATATCTCCGAGGCCTTCACGGGTAACAGACCTTTGGCCCCTTCGATATTATTGTACAGGTCTACAAAATTCCCCAGAGTTCCGAAGTGTACATGTCTACAAACTTCTTTGGAGTTTCAAAGTGTAAAATTCTACAAACTTCCCCGAAGTTTTGAAGTTTGAAGGACTCTTTCCAATCCAAAATCTATGGTGGAGATTTTATCTGCCCTTGGATATGACATATAAGATTCATTTGTGCTTAACACGTAGATTAAAATTTACAAGGGGGGGGTCACAAATTGATTCATGACCAATCCCATGAAGCCACATCATCATGGAGTATGTTCCCTATCCAACCAAGGTTGGACACCACACATAGGGATTTCGAAACTTTGACGCTTCGGTGCTTCGTCATTTAACGCACCATCCTATATCTTTGCATCTCCCACAGTCTCGAAGTCCTAAAGTTATGAAGTTTTGGACTCCCGAAGTAAGAATTCAATCAAGTGTCTATGTTGTCTCCCACTAGTAGATCTGACGATTGAGAAAGGTTCCCAGTAGACCCTCGATCAACGGTCCATGACGGCTTCAAATTCCCCCCCTCGATATGACGGTTGGTTGGATTTTGTGACCTCACGTCCCTTATAGATCTTATTCCATGTAATTCCCGAAGGGTCACTTACCAGAAAGGTCATAAAGGGGATACAAATACTTATTTTCGTTCAACATTATCACTTACCCTATCCTTCCACTAGGCTTGATCTAACGATTGAGAGAGATCCTGAAGGATCCTTAGATCTACGACTCACGTTACTTTGCAACTTCGACATTCGAGAGTTTCATTCGTTTAACACATTTTTCACTCCTATTGTGGATCAATGCTGAATTTGACCGTAACGTATATCCAATGGTTAGGAAAGATCCCAAATATCCTTAGATATATGACTTGTGTTGTTATAAATAAAGGGATGTGCTCATTTTTTCATAGAAAATATAGCAATATTGTCACCCAACCATAGGCAGAAAGGCCACCCTGAGAACTTTATCCTTGACAGACATAATAATTCTGGTAGCAGACCAATAGCCAACCAAGAGCAGTGCACCTTTCTCCAAGGGTAGTGCACCAAGTAGGAATAACCAGAAACCAAGCATAAATTCCAAACCATAACCAAGATGCCAGTTGCAGCAGTTGCAACTGCACTCCCTCTCCAAAATTGCGCACCACTAGTCCTTATGTAGTTGTGAGAGTGAGAGTGAAAAATGAGCTCTAGATCCCTCTTATTTATAGTCCTCCAAGTGACCTAACTGGGTCAACTTCTCTTCCTGAAGACTAATAACTCAATATTAATTATTCTCTTGAGTTGACTTGTCTTCTAGGGTTATTATCCAACGTTTTAGGGTTTCTCTTGCTTCCCAGAATATTCTAGTCTCATCAAAGGTTACACATAGAGGTTAATACCTCCAATAACTACCATAATATCAACACTCCCTCCTATCTAGAGAGTTATTAAAGGTAATGGTCTTGAGAACAAACAAACCATTCAATCGATAGTATCATCATAACCACACATGCTATGTAATACCCCAAGGCTGAGCCCCTACTAAATTTTAATGATGTTTAATGATGTTTATATGATAGTGAGACAAGTGTTTATAAGCTGGGAGGATAGGGTGCGCCTATTTTTGTATATGTAATTATGCAGATCATTAATAAAAATACATCGGTACGTGTAGACCAACCACAAATAAAGAGTTATGGGGCACTAAGATCCACTGGAAAGGGAAAGGGAATGGACTGAGAGGCTGGGAAAAAGGGATAAGCTAGAAAGATTATTGCCAAGGGAATATTATAATATATATTCCTAAAAATACTAAGGTTTGGGAAATAAACCCTATTATCCTAAGTTCCTTTGGGGAAAGGAACGAACTCCAAGTGGAGAGGGATGAGATCCCAAGAGAGCCATGTGTCAACATGGGAACATGCAATTTTATGTGATAAAATATATCATTTTGGGGGTTCACTCACCATTCTTTCCATACTCCCCATTCGCTCACTCACTAAAGAGGCACAGAATCAGTCATTTTCTGCCATTGTTGAACCCTCTTCCATCGTGAACCTCTATAACTTGTGGGCACTGGTATTTTTGCTGAGCCGTACCCTGCCTTACCCAATTTTTGCTACTGTGGTTACCCATTTGACTTAGGAGCTAGACAAAAGAGGCAGGTTTTCAAGGCTGTGGTTTTGAAGAGGAGGGTTTCCAGGCCCATGGATTGAAGAAGCAGGTTGTCAGGCATGTGATCAAATCTCTCTAGGTGAGAGATATTGATGGGGAAGTGATTTCTCCTGGAGGGATTCCAACAACAACTACAAAGCTCTGATAATTCCTGATCTGACTTGTAGCTGAAACCCTGGAAGGGAAGTGGAGCAACCGATGGAATGTGGAACAATGAAGGTGTATATTCCTAGGGTGGGATAGGCATGTGGGGAATAAGAGTCTATGAGCACTGGGCATAAGTAGGCTCCTTGGAGGGAATCCTTCCTGTTGCATTGTGCAACTTTTCGTAGTGTCAGCCTAGCCTAGGATTTCCTTTACCCTGGGTAGAGTTTAGTCCCAACTCAAGGGTGACCCGCTACTGATATCTTGGAGCAGCGTGGTCTAAGGCTGGGAGGTTCGTGGAAGGTCTACATGAAGTAGGTGGCTTTCATAAAAAGATAAGTACCATTTCTATGTTAATTTTACATGCTGTGTTTAAGTACATGTATGAAGTTTATCAGAATTTCCAGCGTTTATTGCATGTATGTGTTTACTGCCACTTCTGCATGAATTTGTGTATGAGAAGAATGCCTATATCTATTAAATTTTCATTATATATCAAATTTTGAACATAGTAGATATTTTTGGTAGCATGCCCCGACCTTAGGATGGCTGGGTACATTACAATCTAGTATCAGAGCGAGGTTTTTGACACTAAGCTTGAATTGGGCTGTATAAGTGGTTTTTGAAGCAAAATTTTGAAAGAATTAAAATTACAAAGTGCTAGGAGGGCTTTGAGGGAACACCTTGGTGGTTTTTAGAAGCTCAGGAGGTATAACAGTTTGGTAAACCACGAAAATCATGGTATTGGGACACAAAGTTTAAATTTGGGCCATAGGATATGTTCAGAAGAAGACAGACTCCTCACAACCATCGGATCTGGATTTTCAACAGTCCGGGGGTTGGGCGGTGTTTGAGTAGGGAAATCCTCCAAAGTTCCGCAATGATTCTCAACTGTAGATCATTCGAGAGGAGTAGAGATGTTGGATTACCCCATGTCATTCAATGGTTCGAATTTCATGGAAATCTGTTGGATATTGCATGGAGTAGATTTTATCTGAAGTCTCGAAGTCCAGAACCAATATTGACCGTCCATTATCTAAGCTACGTTTCCATAGATCAATCGGCTCAATATTTTGATGATCAGAAGTTTGAAAGTTTTTCAAATATGTAGATGAGAAGAGATCTTCTGAAGTGATGAAATTACAGAATGTCGTGGTGATGTAGGCATGTTCGACAGTTCAACAGTTTTGAAAAAGTGTTGATGAGAAGAAATCGCCAAAGTCTCGAAGGCACGAGAAGTGATTTTTTGACAGTCGATAGTTCATAAGACTGCCTAATTATCTCTCAACAACCAAAGCATAAGAAATCGTGCAACACTTAAGAGACACGGCACAACAAACAACCTTCTTCTCTCTCTACTACCAACCATTCACCAGATATCGTGCGGTACTGAAGCTGAGGTCATAAAGCAACTAATATCAGAGTTCTTGAACCATGAGGTAGGTGTACTGCGGAGCCAACAACTGATGCCTTCCATTGAAAAAGTGTCGATGAGAAGAAATTTCTGAAGTTCCTAAGTGTCAGATATGATGTGGCATGATGATGTCACCTAGGGTGACATGGACCTACCTAATTTTTCTACATGTCACTTGTTTTTTTACTTTTGATAGGGCCTTAGTACCAATTTTTACTTGGCACATGTTACTTGATGATGTGGCCACGTGTTGCCACCTTGATTGATGGAAACTGCACTACGTGGACCCAGGGAGGTTAATAAGTGCGAGCATTTGGTGTTCGGGGGAAAATTGTTGGAAGAACTTCCGGATCTATGAAGTCCCGTAGTGCAGAATTCCTAAAGTTCTGAAGTCACGAAGCACCAAAGTGATGTGGCTTGATGACATCACCTAGGGTGACGTGGGTACATAAGATGCATGCCACATGTTAGTCTGTTTTGTGCTTTTAAAAGAATGATTTTCCAGTTATAAACTAACATGTGTCACCCCTTGGATTGGGCCACATGTCTTCTTCTAGTGTTCTGCCACATGGTGCCAGATCTCGCAGTCTAGAGACTTGGCACTCCAGAGGAACTTGGTCAAGAGTTGTTAAGTATGAAGACTCCCAAAGCCCCGAAGAGCGGAGTGAATCCTCACTGTTGATTGGGATAGGACATGCGACATTAGATCCCATGGTATGAAGAGTTGGTACTTTAGAGGAATTGTGTTGCTGGTTGATGAATCAAGAACTCCCGGAGGCCGGAGTTAATCTTGACCATTGATCGGGAGATGAAATGTGGAGGAAGGAGAGTATCTCCAGTAATTCGACATTTTGGGATATCTTTGAAGAAGTTCTTTGGAAAGCTCTGAAGCCAGAGTTCCATAGTAAATATCATCCTTTGGATGCTGGGAAGTCATAGACCGTTGATCCACCGTTCTTTGCGAGTTCTCCAATTCAACACTCTAGGGGATTTGAAAGTTTGGAGTTGCAAAAACCTCCGAAGCCCGAAGTGCCAGAGCTATGAAGTGTCGAAGCACGGGGTATGAAGTGGCATGATGATGTCCCCAGACATGACATGGAACTCCCCTAGACATGCCACGTGTCAATCAGAATTGTACTCTTTTCAACCTTGTTGGAGTAATTAGCAATTCGAAACATGGGGGCTATATGTCATCATCTTATATGATTACAACAATATTACATGGGCCTCGAAAAGTTAAAAGGTTCGAGAGTTCAATGTTCCGAAGAAATGAGAGAAGAAGGTGTAAAATTGCAGATAGATGTCTTGAGACACAAAGAT
>JASDQU010109639.1:19967-37985 GCA_032191745.1 Picea mariana | reverse complement strand
AAAATAACCAAGACAACCCTCTGAAAGGTAGCAGGGAAATTACATAACCCAAAGGGGAGAACCCTATAAGCATAGGTTCCCCAAGGGCAGGTGAATGTGGTCTTATCCTGGTCTTCTGGTGAAATTTGTATTTGGTTGTAGCCACTAAATCCATCCAAAAAAGAAAAGTACCTCTTCCCAGATAAAGTATCCAAGACCTGATCTATGAAAGGTAAAGGGAAGTAGTCTCTATAGGTGGCCTTGTTTATCTCTCGAAAGTCCACACAAATCCTCCATTTCCCATTTTTCTTTGGTACAATAACTAACGGGGAGACCCATTTTCTATCTGATATAGGGTAAATGAAATTGGCTTGTAGGAGTTTTTGGAGTTCTTCCTTTACTATATCTTTCAAGGATGGGTTCATTCTTCTCTGGGGTTGTTAGATAGGTCTGATTTGATTGTTAGTGTAAATATGATGCATACATGTATCTGGGTGGATCCCTTTCTGTCAGAGTAATCCCATGCACATGCATCGGATAGACCCTGAATCATTTGTACTAGCTTTTGTTGTTGATCTATTTGTAGGCTGGCATTGATATACAGGGACTTCCTAGGTCTAATTTGTACATCTTGGATAGTATACTCTTTCCCTTCCTCTATTTGCAAAAGAGTGGCTATCGTAGAAGTGGAAGGGTGCCAAATTTCTTGAAATTTAGGGCTAAAAATGTGTGTGTAGTTGGGGAAAGATTGGGGTTAGTCAATGCATGCCAAAGTAGCCAAGAATAGACTTAGGATTTGTTCTTAAAAGTGTTCTTGTACTCCTTTTACTTGTTCAAGTGTCAACAAGGGCTGGGTACAGTCCTCCTCCCCATATGGATTCTCCAACTAGAGAGGGACTTCCGTGGCTGGTTGGGCGGGGGGAAAAAGGATAAGTTTCTGACTTTGAGTGCCATTGGAAATTGTCATTTCTCCAGATCAACAATTGATGAATGCATCAACAATGGCCAACCAAGGTCAGCCTAGTACTACTGGGTGTCCTGGTTTGGGGGATTTGGGATGGATTACCAAGAAATCCACAGGGTATTCCCAAGAGGCCAATTTCACTGTTATATCATCTAAACTTCCTGCTGGGGTGATGAATGATTTATCTGCAAGCTCTAGCAAAGTTTGTGTAGTTCTTAAGTGATCTAGTTGCAGTGTTTTCATAGTGTTTTCTGACATCAAATTTATTGCTGCCCCTAGATCAATCAATGTGTTAGATAAGGCAACACCATTGATTTCTATGGTTCCCATTGGGTTCCCTGGATCACTATACTTGGAAGGTATTTCTATTATAAACTCAGATAGCTGTCCTACCACCCATATGACGGAAGGCTCTTTCCTCTTTCTCCCTGGATTTTTAATGCAAAGGTCCCTTACAATTTTAGCATAGATAAGTATGTCTTTAATGGTCTGTAGTAGTGGAATCTTTACACATATATTCCAGAGTTCAGTCTCTATATTATGTTCTAGAGGTTCCTCAGTTTTCTTTATAGGCAGCCTTTCTGGGTAAGGGGGATTCATTTCATGGGGTGTTTCTGATGCAAGGGAGTTGGGAGAAGGGATTTATTGTGGTACTGGAGCGTTTCTTTTTTTCGTTCAATGGATCAGTCATCTGTTCTTCTCTTTGAACCGTTTGGACATCCATTTGTTCTTCTTGGTTTGTGTGATTATGGACATGTTCCTCTTGAATGACCATAGTGGGATTTATTTTGTTTACAATCCTTCTCGATCTTAATTCAATTCCATTAAACGGAGCTGGCGTTATTACATATGTAGGGAAGGTTTGTACTTCAACGTTTTGTATAGGTTGTGTCGGTCTGTTATTTGGGTTAGGGATAGGTTGTGCAGGAATAGGAATAGGCCGAGGAGGGTTTTGGATGGGTGCAGGTTGCATTGGTTGCTGCATATTTGGATTCATGGGTAGTGCAAGTGGTTGTTGTGGTTGTGGGGGTGGAAGAAGAGCAGGGGGGTTAAAACCTGGGAGAAACTCTAAAATATTCGAAGGATATTGTGGATAGGTGGGAAAATTTGTTGGTTGAAAGGGGACATTTCCATATATAGGTCCTCTCCACCCCTGTTGCCAAGGTTGGGTTTGTTTTGATCACTGAGGATAAGACATGGGAGGTACCCATTGTTATTGGGAGTATTGTGTAATTGGGTCGGAAAACATGCTGGGGTTTTGTTGTCTCCATGGTCTCCTAAGGGGGTAAGATGTCTCAGGTTCTCCTACTCCCTTGAACATGGCCTTGAGTCTTGGGAGAGAATGGAATTCATTAGTAGGATGGTCCTCTGTTAAAATACCACAGAATTCAATAACATTGAGGGGGAATTCCTTTTTAGGGTGTTTCCTCCTACACTGATGACATCAGATTGCTAACACAACATTTTCTTCCTCTTGTTTTCTTTTAATTTGCATGGTATCTAGTTGGGAACTGATGGTGTGTAGGATATCTGTTTTAAATTTTTCCAATAGATTTCCTAGCTCAATCCTTGTGACACTTCTGGATGTGGGTTTAGCAATTTTGTTGGTAGGGTCCCTTATACTTTTCCATGATTTAGCTTGACTGCGAGAGTATCTTTTACAATACTCTGCTATGTCTGCAAATGGTTTTTGGTACATGTCCCTAGAACTCATAAGGTTTAACACTTCAATGCAATCGTCCCTCACACCCTTTAGAAAGACAGTCCTAACTGTAGCTGTATCTAAGGAAAACTGCTTAGTCTTTTGGTAATTGTATAAGAACCTTTATAAGTAGTCTTCTAAGATTTCTTCTTCTGATTGCTACATTTTGAATATATCATTCCTAGAATCCCTAGGTCTACAGTAATCCTAGTATTTCTGGAGGAAGGTCTCGTTCATACCATCCCAAGACAAATTGTGTGTTACCCTAAGCTCATGAACCACCGTAGTGCCGAATCTTTTAGTGTGGCTAGGAAAAGTTTTAATTTTTTAGCATTATCTATGTAGTTATAGCTCCTACACAATATGTCAAATTCAAATAAAAATGAGTCAGGGTCTTTTGTCGACATACCTATGAAATGCGGAAGTAAAGATAATAGAATGTTATTCATAGAAATATCTTTAGCCATATCTAGTATGGGGAATCCAAATGTCTCTGTTTCATTGGCTGTGTTTCCCTCTTCTTATGCCATGTTTTTGAGCACTCTGTAAGGAGGTGGTGAATTTTCTCCACTGAGTGATGGTTCCACTACCGGGTTATCTGGTATCTCTGGCTTTTCCAAGGTTTTGTGTGGTCTTCCAACAACAGATGCAACCTCTTCTATTATCACTTCTACTTCTTTTCCAGTTTCTCTTCTGGATGGGGTCGCCAGTGCTGCCTCCTTTTCTTACTGCCTTATGTTTGTAATCTGAACAGTGGCTTCAGATCTGGTGCCTTTTGCTGTTGTTGCAATGGCTGCCTTTGAGCTCTCTCCTCTGAGAATTTTTCCTGCATGAGTTTTCGATGAATTAGTATAAGGGGGGGGTTTCTTTGTTGTTTGTTTTTCTGGTTTTTATGAGATTTTAGGAGCAATAAATCTGCCTTTATTATCCCTGTACCTACTCATAAAAAAATGAAATCAATGAAAACATAGATTCCTAATTAGAGGTAGGAGGACAACCCAACTTTGGAGCAACCCCACCAAAGTGGATGTGCAGGTTCTTACCTTTCGTCTTACCATCTTCTCCCCGCCCTCAGAATATCATCAAAGCCAATCTAGTACTTCATCAAACCAAAAAAATATGCTACCTATTACCATTTACAACTCCCCGACAATGGCACCAAAATGTTGGTGCGTAAATATGTTCACTGTATATCTCACGCTCATTTAAATGTCAATTCAGGATTCATAATCGAAAGAGTCGTTACACCATATGTGTTGAGAACAAGTAACCTATCTAAGTCTGTTGCATATAGGAAATAATTAATAACACAAAAATTCTACTTCTAAGATCTCTAAATACTTCAAGATATTTTCTGAACCTAAGACTGATAATGAAACTTAGACAAACAGTCAATCAAAGAGATGCTGTACTAGAGAAACAAGTCTGTTCATTTTAGGAACTTGTATTGAAAATATGAACTTTAAGAAGCTTGTCTCCTGTAGTGATTAAAACAATCAACTCCAACCATTCTTGAAACAAAAACCAACTTCAACTTCATGTAATTCAATCAAACCAACACAAGGGAAATTCAGTATAACTGAAAGACTTTATTACAACACATGAAGATGAAAGATAAAGTCTCCTGGTCCCTTGCGATACTACAATCATAAACTTAAAATATAAGTCCCACACTTCAAATCATGAGATAGCTACCTTCAACATTGGATAATAAAATGTATATTCGATCTAGCATTTGCCTATACACACCAATCCAAAATGATTAACTCAATGCTCAATCTTGAGAATGAAATAAAGACTAATCACACACAAATGCTGTTGTAAACTACAAACACACAGAACATATACAATGAGGTTTACCTTAGTTGGGGCGGTGGGCCCTTGCTGAACCAACAAGGAACCTATTAAGGAGTTAACAGACTAAAACTTCCACTCACATCCAAGAATTGACATAAAAGATCTTCTATATTAATTCAGCTGGTAAATTGGATCAATCAGTCTTTTACTTCATACATAACAATGACAAGTATTGTCTGATTTTTATCGTATATTTATTACATTCCTTTCTACATAGCATTCTTTATATAAGGTAAGCCAATACTACCAATATTTATGGATAAACATTAAACAACTCGAGAAATTCTAGAATTAATATTTACATCGAATTTTTAGGAGTTGACTCCATCCTCATGACATGAAGTGCATGAGCGATGGAGTCTCTTGCAACTGGAGAAATGACTCTGACTCAGACACTTCTATCCAACTGTCTTCTCGAAATCTCCACCATTATCCAGGTCCAACTGGCACATCCCGAAACAAAGGTTTTAGTACCGGATTGCACACAGTCGCAAGTCTGATACCAGAATAGAACAGAGCAAGGAGTACCCGAATAGTGCATGTCTTGGTACCAGATCAAAACTGTCTTGGGTACCAGAATGGATTAAGTACCGGATTACAGGGTGTCTGATAGTGCCGGATAGACTGCTCATAAATCAAATTATTAGAACTATACAAAATAAAACACTTTCAATCGAATTAATTTAAGAAAGTTAAACAAACATGCTTTAAATCACCAATTACCTCTTGTAGACATGACATAGCTATTAGGCATGCATTTTGGGAGGGAATAGTCTAGTATAGGTTTATAACAGAGGCAAAAAAGGCTTAGATAGAGGGTAAGATAGGGTATTATCTTATGTCAAAATAGAGACTCAACATATACACCCAAGTGTGTCACCTTGGGGTGCCCCATTATTATTTATGAAGAAGAAATATCAGACATTAAGATTGTGCATTGACTTCATACAATTGAACAAAGTGACTATAAGGAACAGGTATCCTTTGCCAAGGATCGATGATATCTTTGATTAGTTAAAGGATGCAAGGATATTCTCAAAGATTGATCTCAGGTCAGGATATCATCAAGTAAGGATAAGAAATGAAGACATCAACAAGACCACCTTGAGGACAAGGTATGGTCATTACAAGTTCACAGTGGTGCCATTTGGGTTATCAAATGCACTAGCTGTTTTCATGTGCTTAATGAATGGTGTTTTCCGGGAATATTTGGACAAGTTTTTCATTGTCTTTTTGGATGAAATCCTTGTATATTCCAAGTCACAAGAAGAACATGAGCATCATTTAAGGATGGTGTTACAAGTTTTAAGAGAGCACCAGTTGTATGTGAAATTGAGCAAGTGCTCATTTTATCAAAACTGAATTCACTATTTGGGGCATATCATATCTGAATAAAGGATAACAGTGGACCCTAGAAATATTGAGGCCATTAAAGGGTGGAAAACACCTAAGAATGTGACAAAAGTCAGATCCTTGATGGGTCTAGCAGGATACTACAACATATTCATTGCAGGGTTTTCGAGAATTTCTCACCCAAACACTTCCTTGCAAAGGAAAGGGGTGAAGTTTCAATGGACAATAGAATGTGAAAAGAGCTTCCAACAATTGAAGCAATTGTTAACCAACACTCCAATTATGAGGATTTTTGATCCGAATGAAGATTTGGTGGTTTGCATAGATGCATGAAAAGAAGGACTTGGTGGAGTCCTCAATCATAATGGGTTTGTGATATGATATGAATCCAGAAAATTGAAAGAGCATGAAAGGATCTATGCCACTCATGATTTTGATTTGGAAGCCATAATGCATGCCTTGAAGAAATGGAGAAACTACCTCATGGGAAAGATGTTTGAGCTGAGGACAAATCATAATGGTTTCAAATATTTGTTTGATCAACCAATTTTAAATGCTAGGAAAAGCAGATGGTTGGAATTCCTCAGTGAGTATGACTTTGATATCAAGCACATCAAAGGAAAAGAGAAGAAAGTGATCGATGCACCCAGTAGGAGAGTGCATGAACTGCATGCTACAACCATTAGCATGTATCAAACTAACCTTAAAGGCAGAATTTCTGAGGCTGCAAAAGTAGATATGTAGTACATGGAATTGGTAACAAAATTACAATAAGGTAAAATGAAACATAAAGTTGAAGATTATGAATTGGGAAATGATGGAATTCTCTTGTACAGGAACATAATTTATGTACCCAATTCTCATGAATTGAGGAGTACGATTTTGAAAGAGATGCATAATGTACCTTATGTTGGAAACCCAGGATATCAAAAAATAGTGGCAACAGTCAAGAGCCAATATTATTGGCCAGACATGAAAAAGAAGATTGTTGAGTACATTTCTAAATGTTTGGAGTGTCAAAAGGTCAAGGCTGAGCATAGACACCCAGCTGGGTTGCTACAACCATTGCCCATTCCTAAGTGGAAGTGGGAAGTGATGACAATGGATTTCATCACCAAATTTCCCAGAACAAGCAAACAACATGATTCTATCATGGTGGTAGTGGACAAGCTTAATAAAGCTGTCCATTTCATTATTATGAAAGTTACTCACAAGGAAACCGATGTCGCTAATATTTATATGAGGGAAGTAGCTCACTTGCATGGAATACCCAAGACAATTGTGTCTGAAAGAGACCCAAAGTTTACCTCAAATTTCTGGAGGGGATTATTCAAAGGGTTTATAAAAAATATGAACTTCAATACAACTTATCATCCCGAGTCTGATGGGAAAACAGGAAGAGTGAACCAAGTGATAGAGAATATGCTAAGGATGTATGTGATGGAAAAACCTTCTAAATGGGAAGATTATCTACACTTGGTAGAATTTTCCTACAACAATGGGTACCAAGAATCATTGAATATGAGCCCATTTGAGGCACTTTATGGCAAAAAGTGCAACACACCAATAAGCTGGGACAACCTGGCTAATAGAGCAGTGTTTGGGCTAGAGTTTCTTAGGGAAATGGAAGAGAAAATGTTGAAGATAAAATAGAATTTAAAGGCTTCACAAGATAGGCATAAAAGCTATGCCGACAAGGGAAGAACTCACAGGGAATTTAAGGTGGGAGATCATGTATTCTTAAAGGTGAAGGCCAATAGAAGTTCCTTGAAGTTGGGAAACTGTTCCAAGTTGGCAACCAAATATTGTGGGCTGTTTGAAATCCTAGACAGGATTGGACCAATAGCTTATATGATTTCATTTCCTGCATCTATGTCTATACATAATGTATTCCATGTATCATTGCTTAAGAAATATATACCTGATTTTAATCATGTTATTGATTGGAATGTGATTCAGGTGGACCAAGAAATCTCGTTTCAAGTGCATCCGGTACACATTATGGACTGAAAAATAAAAAAACTCTAGAATCGATCCATAGGGTTTGTAAAGGTCCAATGGACCTGGTACGATCATGGGGATGCAACTTGGGAGCATGAAGATGCTATGCGGGAAAAATACTCACATAGTTTTTAATATTTTGAAAATATTTCTGATGTTATGTAAATGAGTTGCACTGAGGACAATGAAAATATAAGGGGAGGGGATTGTAATACCCCAAGGCCGAGCCCTTGCCGAATTGTAATGATGTTTAATGATGTTTAAAGGATGGTGAGCCAAATGTTTATAAGATGGGAGGCTTATGTGTTTATTAGGCCAGAGAGTCTAGATGATAACACTAGTGAGCTTATTTTTGTATATGTAATTGCGTAGATCATTAATAAAAATACATCACTGCGTGTAGACCAACCATGAAGAAAGAGTTATGGGGGAATAAGCTCCACTGGGAAGGGAAAAAGAATGGGATGATAGGCTAGAAAAAAAGGCTAAGCTATAAGGATTATTTTGAAGGGAATATTATAATATATATTCCTAAAAATACTAAGGTTTGGGAAATAAATCCTATTATTCTAAGTTCCTTTGGGGAAAGGAATGAAATCCAAGTGGAGAGGGACGGGCTCCCAAGAGAGCCATGTGTCAACCTAGGTTCACACAATTTTATGTGGGAAAATCCATTGTTGCGGGGGTTCACTCACCATTCTTTCCATACTCCCCATTCACTCACACAATGAGCATGCACACAGTCAACCATTTTCTGCCATTGTTGAACCCTCTGCCATCGTGAACCTTGGTAACTTTCACGCATTGGTATTTTTGCTGAGATGTACCTGCATTACCCGATATTTTCTACTGTGGTTACCCATTTGAATTAGGAGTTGGACATAAGAGGCAGGTTGTCAGGCCTGTGGTTTTGAAGAGGTGGGTTGTCAATCCTTTGGATTGAAGAAGCAGGTTGTCATGCCTGTGAGAAACTCTTTCCAAGTAAGAGATATTGTTGGAGAAGTGATTTCTCTTGGAGGGAGTCCAACAAAAACTAAAAAGCTTTGAGAATTCCTAATCCACCATGTTGCTGAAGCCCTGGAAGGGAAGTGGAGAAACCGATGGATTGTGGGATAGTGAAGGTGTATATTCTTGGGGTGGGACATGCATGTGGGGAATGAGATTCTGTGAGAATTGGGTGTAAGTAGGCTCCTTGGAGGGAATCATTCCCATTGCATTGTGCAGTTTTCCGCAGTCTCAACCTAGCCTAGGATTTCCTTTACTCTGGGTGGAGTTTAGTCCCATCTCGGGGGTGACCCACTGATGATAGCTTGGAGAAATGTGGTCTAAGGTTGGGAGGTTCGTGGAAGGTTTTCACACAGTTGATGGCTTTCATAAAAAGATAAGTACCAATTCTATGTTAATTTTACATCCTGTGTTTAAGTACATGTCTGAAGTTTATCATAATTGTCTATGTTTATTGCATGTATGTGTTTACTGTCACTTCCACATGAATCTGTGTATGAGAAGAATGTCTATATCTGTTAAATTTGAATTATATGAACATAGTAGATATTTTTGGTAGCATGCCCTGACCCTGGGATGGCTGGGTACGTTACATGATACCTCATGATCATGTAGATCAACTCATGAGTAACATCATCACTATCAATATCATTTGATAGCATCAACTGCATCATCTCTCGAAGCCATACTCCATCTAAGTAATTGAGCATGATGCTGAATAAGTCACTCACTCCACATAGTGATACAAGAACCATTCTTCTAATCTAGACACATGTCCTAGAAGAATAATTGTTCCAAAAGATGCTGGAAGCCACTCCATGGATTACAAGGACTATTCTCTTGATCCAGACATACTTCCTAGAATAATGACTATCTTAGACCATTTTTCATAGGGAGAATGTCTATCCACCAGTAATATGTCATGCCTGGACCATTCTCCGTCTGGAGAATGTATGTCCATCAACATACTGACTATCCATCTATCTGGAAATCCTCTCCAACACTAGTGATAGTCTCCATGGGAATCAGAACAATGCCATCAAATAGAACACAACCGTGTCTATCCGTAGTAGTACATAACTACTATCTAGTGGTACACAACCACACCTAGTAGAACATGACTACTAACTAGTGACACATAGTCACAACTAGTGGAAAACATCCACCACAGTAGCATAAATAACTTTCCAAAGACATACAATCTCCATAACAATCATATAATCTAATATCAACCTTCATAACAATATCATAATACAAACTACATAATTTGGGACATTCTTCCACTTGCATCTGTGAGATCTGGAAGAGCATCTTCCCTCAAAAGGTAAAACATCAACCATGGACTATTTGGACTGATTTCTGAACCTGGACCATTCACCTAACAGGGCCATTCCTTTGGCACTAATCATAGTACAACCTGGAGATAATGAGTCTACCCTAGGGAATTCCTGTCCCTGATTGCTGAAACTAGACCATTCCTTCGACACTAATCATAGTGAAACCTGGAGAGAATGAGTCAGCCTTAGGGAGTGATTGTCCGGACCATTTCCTATGGAAATGAATGTCCTACACCAACCTCCAAAATATACCATTCCTCAAAACTTATCACAACTTTGAACTTTGAAAGAATGATGAATGACTTCCCGATGAGGAAGACCATTCTACTTGACCACTACTTAGAGTGACTGCCAAGAATAATGACTGTCTTAAACCATTTCCCCACACTCGCCATAAGGAGAATATTTTTCTATGGTACATCAACAATATATCGGACCATTTTCATTACGAAAATGATTGTTGGATCTGGACCATTTTCCGCACTGGAAAATGAATGCTCGTCAGAAATCTCGAACCACTTTCCAAACTAGAAAGGAATTGCCCAACTTGGACCATTTTCCGAACTGGAAAATGACTGTCCATAAATACATAACATATAAGTTCTCCCTCCCAACCTGGGAGTAATCACTTCCTTTTCCAATAAGGAAGTCATCTCCACGAGCCCCAACTTGTCCCTTAAGTACGCAAACTTTTCATCTTGGACATAGGCTTTACCAAAATATCTTCTATCTTCTCATCTGTGGAGATATACTGGAGAACCAATTCTCTCTTCTGGACTTTATCATAGAGATTATAATGCTTTATATCAATGTACTTCAACCTGTCATGGAACACTGGGTTCTCTGAAAGCTTCACATAGTTCTGATCATCACAATATATCATGGTCAAATTCAACACTTGATCGAACAGTCCAAAAATCAACTTACGGAGCCACACTGCTTCCTTACAAGCATCACAAACTATAATATACTCTGCTTCTGTAGTGATGAGTGCAACAAAATTATGTTTCCTGCTAGCCCATAACATCGTGGAAAATCTCAAACTGAAACATATCCAAGTATCACTTCTTCTGTCATCTACACTCCCTGCCCAATATGAATCGATAAATCCATGGATTTGTATATCATAACTCAAACGTCCCATAAAGAAAACATTCGACTGAGTATTCTCCAAATACATTAACGAGCCAATCAATTGTCGATACAGAGACAGGTCTACTGGATTAAAGTCTCTCAACTTTTTCATATATATCATCATGGGATTTTTCCATGGATTTGCAATCCATCATCCTGGACTTACAAAGAACCATTTCAATATACTTCCTCTGTCATAGGAAGTTTTCACCATGCTTTTGTTGTACATGAGAGGTTCTGCACCAAGTTTTCTTGAATCCATACAAGTTCTTCTATATGCATACAAGTGTCTCTTTCTTCTACACCTCAAAACCTTGAGGTTTCTTTACATACGCTTCTACTTCAATCACTATGTTGAGAAGAACAATCTTTACATTCATCTGATCTAAACTCCAACCCATGGGTACTGTAGGAGATGTAATGGCTCGGGTAGAGGTATATATGGTTGCTAGAATAAGCAGTCATCGCAGTATTCTCCCTCCTATTGGGAGAACCCTCTAGCCCTGACTCTCGCCTTGTATCTATCAATGCTTAATTTATCACATACATTGTTCTTCATCACAACTTTCTTTCATTCCTTTTGCTTGACTGCTTCTAGTGGGTTCAAACTGGTTCAATTGGTTGTTCTAACTCTCCTTTGTTTCTTGGAATCTTCATGTTCTTCCTCATGTTTATCTTCAATGTTGGATTCCATGAAATCTTCTTCAGATTACATGCCCTTCTTTCCTGAAGGCTCCAACCTTCTACCATAGGAACATAAATGTAGATGGACAACCAAGGATATTCAAGGCTTCTTTTCGAAGAAGAATTATTCTAGAGTCGTGTTGCTTATCATGGTGCTACTTCCAATGAAGAACATGGACATATACTTCATGTTATTCATGGATTCTTCAATGGATCATATCATTGGGGATTAAATCCCTCCTAATCCCGACTTCATGCATGAATGAGCAATAGAGAGCCTCAAAAGGGCTAATATTTAATGACTCATGATAACCATTGTTGTAAGAAAATTCCACTTGTCGTAGGTAGTCTTCCCACTTCCTGGGATGATGCATCACATGCATCCTTAACATTTCCTTTAGCACTTGGTTTACCTTCTCTGTCTTCCCATGAGTTTGAGGGTAATAGGTTGTACTAAATATCAATTTAGTTTCAAAACCAATAAACATATATTTCCAAAAAATTGAAGTAAATTTTGCATCTTTGTCTGATATGATTTCCTTAGGCATTCCATGTAGTCTAAATATTTATTTCATGAAAATATTGGCAATATCTATTTCCTTACAAGTTGAATTTCCAGGGATAAAGTGAGTAGCCTTTCTCAACTTGTCCACAACTACCATAATAACATCATTTTGCTTGGTTGATTTAGGAAATCATGTGATTAAATCCATGGAGATGGTTTCCCATTTCCATTCTAGAATTAGTAGGGGCTGCAACAACCCTGCAGGATGTCGATGCTCTGCCTTAACCTACTAACATTCTAGACATTTACCTAAGTAATCAACTATTTATATTTTCAGTACGGGCTAATAAATCGTTTCTTAGTGGTGGTGATCATTTTCTAATAACCAGGATGACCAGTATATGGTATTTTATGTAGTTCATCCATTATGAACCTCTTCAAGTCGTCACAATTTGTAATATACCAATTACCTTTGTAAGTTATCAGACCATCATTCAACAATTGATAGCCCTCATACTTCAACCATGTGGGATATTTCTCTAGGTATGATTTCACCGTTTGAAAAATGTATCTGGTTCTTGTGCACTTTTGACTCTTTCCTTGATGTATGGTTCACAAGTGCTTACAATTGCCAAGTGAATCACTTTCATAATTCTACTAAGGGCATCAACCACCCTATTTTATTTTCCTTTAAAATGTTTGATTTTAAAATCAAACTCACTAAGGAGAGCCATCCAACTAGCTTGTCTAGCATTGAGTTTGGGTTGGTCGAAAAAATATCTCAGCCCACTATAGTCTGTCATAAGTATAAATCTTATTCCTAGGAGTTAATGCCTCGACATTTTTAAAGCATGTACAATGGAAGCCAATTCCAAATCATGGGTGACATAATTGATTTCACTCTCATTCAATTTTTTGGATTCGTAGCAAATCACATGCCCTTATTGAATAAGGACTCCTCCTAGTCCTTCCTTGTAGGAATATTTACACACAAGGAAATCCTTGTTTGGGTCTGCAATCTTCAACACAGGTGCATGTTTTAAAAGGTGTTTCAGCTATTGAAAACTCCCTTCACACTCTATTTTACAAATAAATCTAACTCCTTTTTTTTGAAGGGAGGTGATTGGATAACCAATATTAGAAAACCCCTTTATGAACCTCCCATAGTATCCTTCTAGGCCCATAAAGGATTCGATATCAGGGATATCACTTGGAGTAGGTGATGCAGGAGCATCGCTTCATGGTAGCTAGCCACCACATCAAAGTGCACATTTAATGGAGGAGAGAGGCGTCAACCCTCATTTGAAATTTCAAATTGTAATTAAATGAAAATAAATGTTTGTAAGGCTTGGTAGAGCCAAGTTAATTCTTTTGAACAGATAGGAGACGGGGTTGATTTTAATGGTTGACAAGCTGCATATCTAGATCTAATTCGGACTAGAGAACCATTGAATGTAATTCAATGTAATTGATGAGATTAGGTAGCTTGGAGGGAAGAGATCGAGGATCCCCCTTTTGTACCTGTTTTCATTTATTTAGTTGGGTAGTAGAGAGAAAAGAGAGAGAAGAGAGCCGAGACTTTGTTGTAGTCTGAGCTTTTGTAACCTTTGTATAGGCATTCTGAGATTAATACAAACATAGCATTTTTTCATGCATATTGTATTGTGTGTGTTTATGAATGTCTTTCATGTGTTTGGATGAATATGCTGTAGATGTATGTTAGATGCCATTTGCAGGGATAAAATCCTCTATCTGTGGGTTTTCTTTGATTTTAGTCTAGGTTCTTTGTGGTTTCATGCAAGAGATTTCATGACAGAGTGTTGAGGATTCTGTGAGCCAGTGCAAGAGTGCACATCTGAATTCTGTGTTGGATTAAGATGAGAACGTGCCAGGAGGGTGCACCGACATAATCATTTGACTCAAGGGAGAATCCTCAAGGTTGTTGAATACCTTGGGGGTGAGACTATGCAAAGGAGGGCATAGAGAGAAGACAGAATCACTGAAGGTTCTGTAGAGCTCTGCGAGGAGGGCCTCGAGCGAGTGCATAGAGTGCATAGAGAGAACTCACTTGCAAGTTTTGAGATAAGGGAAGTGTCACAGGAAAGACACTTACAGAGTTACTTAACACTCTATAGGATCAGCAGGGTGTGCTTAAGCGTAAGTTGCTAGGAGGGCACTTGCATCTCTTCGAGGGACATAAAAGACAGAGACCTTTGAAGTCCTAGCAGCTGAAGCTCAAGGAGGAGGAAGACCTATGCAAGGAGTGCACCAGGCCAACACTCAGGTGAATTGTTGATAGAAAACTGTCTGAAGGTTCGTCAAGCTCAAGGATTGTGTGTAGAAGCGAACTATTCAGGTTCGAGAAGCTCAAGAGGTTGAGCGCAAAAGTGTTCCAAGAGAAGCACCAGAAATATTTGAAGGAGGACGCCAAAGGGCCGAGTCCCTTAGAGACTAAGCATTTGAAAAACTTAGGGGAGATAGCGTTCCCAAGATGCAGATGAAGCCCAAAGTTTCATGGATCGTAGGTGAAGAATCGAAGGTCGAGGCCTTCAAAACACTTAGAAAATCTTCTAAGTTTGGGAGAAAATCACAAGCTCAAGAGGAGGATAAAAAACTGTCGTTAGATCAGCTGGAGAGACGAGATCTGGATTGTTGAACTTCACATCCAGACACACAGAAGAGTGCACAGGAGGAAATGGGTCTGAACCATCAGATCTGAGCGTAGAGGACCGATAACCGTCAGATCTAGAAGAAGACATACAAGGTTTAACTTTGTGTGTGGAGAGGAGACTGGACTCGTCAAAGTTATGATTAGATCAGAACTATCCATCGGAGAGGACACATGGAAGAGATCCACATATTTTGGAGAATCGGGTACCAGGAGATCAAAGGTGAAGACAAGAGAAAGTTCACGAAAGGAGAATTCACGAAACAATCAGGACCGTCCAATGGAAAAGATGCATGGCAAGCAGGCAACATTTTGCCGACTCGCGACTCGAAGGGGTCAATGAACAAAGTCTTGAGAATTTGTGATAGTCTAAATCATGACAAGATTTGGACCATTGGATCAACCAAGGTTATGGGCCGTCGATCTAAGGCATCGAAATTTTGACATTTCGGGAGTTGGAGGTTCGAAGGAGAGAACCATCCCAAAGTCCCGAGTCGTGAAGTTCCAACTTCACGAAGGAGAAACGTGGACCATCAGATCTTGGAGCATGAGGAGCCATTGATCTGGCATTGGAGAATTTCAAGGTTTTGGGGATCATAAGATCTGAGGCAAGAAGTCTTTCAACTTCGTGAGTCGCGAAGTCTTGGAACACTTTTGAGGTTTGGCCCCAGGTTTCATGGCAGGGGTCATATGGACGCATAAAAGGAGGAGTTGACGACCCGTTAGCCCTTTTTGGGTATTAGGGATTGAAGGAGCCAAGAAAATCAATGTCGGGAGTCCCGATATCGCGAAATGTGACGTGCTCAAAGGATTGGCCCTAGGTCACAGGATAGGGGAACATGGGGAGAATCCAAGGGAGGAGCTAGAGCCCGTTAAGCCCTATTTCAGGTTTCGGGACTTGAAGGAGTCAGGGGACTCAACAATGGTATTCACGAAGTCATGAATTCTGATGTGCCTATTGTGCAGACTTGTGGTCACAGGAGGTGGTCGTGTGGAGTAAAGACTCATGTTGGGTGCTTAGTCACACAGGTGGAGTTCCATCAAAGGACCCATGGATTGGTTCATTAAAGGTTCCAGTAGGGAACTAAAGAGCCATTTCGGCTCATCAAGAATAGAAGAACGATCCTTTGACTGAGAGGTTAGTGGACCCTACTGAGGGAGAGGTAGGGGGTCTGCATTAGGTGGTATCAGAGTGGAATTTTGTCTGTATATTTTAGGCGAAAGGATTGAAGGAGAAATTCTAGTAACATTAGGTGGTATCAGGAACTAAAGCAGAGTGTCGATGCTCTGTGTGAAAGATTGTTGCAAGGTGAGGAACAATGGTAGACAACCAGGTGGGATGAGCCAGAAGAGCCGGTCACGTTCTTGAGGGGAGAAGATGGCTACTGAAGGCCATGGACATGGTTGAAGAGGAGACCGCCAGTAGACAAAAAAGGCTGAGACAGACAAGGAAATCAGTGAGATAAGAGCACAGATGGAGAAGCTTGCATTGAAAATGCAGTAGGATGGTAAAGCGCATTAAGTATATGAGTGGCCCATAAAGAAGAGAGTGAAATGGACCGTTCAGAAATTGTTGGCCAGAGGACAATGAATACTGTTAAGAGGATGGATGAGGCATGCTGAACGCCTCAGAGATGAATAGGAAATGGTTCATATCTGTGAGCTAGAAGCTGGGAGAAATATCAGTGATGATGAGGAGAAGAGATCACTGGAAGATCTCATGAACTGCCAGGAAAGTAGTGAAGAAATTTTAGGTTGCTAGGAAGGCAATGGAATGGGATCATTGGTAGATATCATAGAATTCCAGGTGGGCAGGAAATAAATCCCATATTTCCAAGTGGGAAAGGGAGAGCAGATGAGGGAATGTGAGAGTCTCATGAACTCAAAGATGAGTTCATATTAGCAAGGAGAGATGATGAAGAAGGATCATAAATGCATTCTGATCATTGGAGGAATAGAGGTATTCCTACCATATAGCCTAGATGAGGCCAAAGCCTGTGTTGCAGTTGCAACAACAGCGAAAGAAAGACAACCAATTGTGACTATCAAGGAGAAAGAAGGAATGGAGCAGATGCCGATATCTACCCCAACAGAAGAAGAGAGTGTAGATAAGATGCTCACTCCATGGGAATTGGAGTTGAAGATGCTGGAGGATTGGTTAAGATATTTGAAGCTATAAGAGGACTGCCAGGATGCGGTCATGTAGATTGAAATAGAATTCCAGTCTGGGGAGAAGCTGGAAGAAGCTGGAGATATGCCAGCAGGAGAACTAGCAAAAGAAAATCTGTCAGAAATAGAAGTTGAGTAGCAGCTTAGTGAAGAGACTGCAGAGTTGAACTTTACAGCAGAGTGGAAATCTAAGGCCACAAAAGATGAATAAAATCACACGGGGGATTGAATTGATCTACCCATTGCCAAGGAGGAAGTGCTGCAGAGCAGGCTGCAAAAGAAGAGCCAGCTAGTTGAGCAACTGGACGAGGTGATTGAGAATATTAAAAGCCTGATGTTGAGGTCATCATTAGAAGCTATCAGCAAGGAGAAGCTTAACATAAAGAATCCTTCCATAGCAGCAGAGAGGAAGAAGAAACAACAACAACAGTGAGGAAATGGAGCGGATGGACAACTCCAAAGGATAGTTTGGGATCCAAGTGGATTTCAATAGAGCTGGAAAGATCATGAGAAAAATCTCATGAATTTTTTGATAGCAGTGGAGTATGATGCAGGAGCATCACTTCACGCCAACACATCAAAGTGCGCATTCAATGGAGGAGAGAGGCGTCAACCCTCATTTGAAATTTCAAATTGTAATTAAATGAAAATAAATATTTG
>JASDQU010109638.1:187557-201810 GCA_032191745.1 Picea mariana | reverse complement strand
TATGTCGGACATCCCAGTTATTAGAAAACAATTATAGTAGTAAGAAGCCTATTATTTTGTCATGGGATGAAAAAGGATGTTGTTGATTATATTTCCAAATGCACGAAGTGTCAGATAGTGAAAAATGTGCATAGACACCCAACGAGTTTGCTACAACCATTGCCAATTCTAGAGAAGAAATGGGAAGTGGTAACCATTGATTTTATCACTAATTTTCCTAGGACAACAAGGAAACATGATTCAATAATGTTAGTTGTGGATAAATTTAAAAATTCTTCCCATTTTGTTTCTGTAAAAATGACTCATACAACAACTAATATTGCATAAATTTACATGAGGGAGATTACTAGGTTCCATGGGATACCTAAGAAAATTGTTTGTGATAGAGATACAAAGTTTAATTCAAATTTATGGAGGAGATTATTTAAAGGATTTGGTACAAATATGAACTTTAGCATAGCATACCATCCATAGTCAAATGGGCAGACAGAGAGAGTCGAATGAGTAATTGAAGACATGTTAATAATGTATACGATGGATAAACCATCTAAATGGGAAGATTACTTGCATTTGGTTGAATTTGCCTATAATAATGGGTATCAAGATTCATTGAAGATGAGCCCTTTTGAAGTTTTGTATGGTAGAAAATGCAATACTCTAGTAAGATGGGACAACCCAACAGACAAAGTAGTACTTGGGATGGAATTTCTCAAGGATATGGAAGACTAGATGATTAAAATTAAGCAAAATTTGAAAGCAGGACAAGATAGACAGAAGAGTTATGTAGATAAGAATAGGAAATAGATAATTTAAAGTGGGAGAGCATGTGTTTTTTAAAGTGAAGCCCAAGAAGAGCTCATTGAAGTTGCGAAACTATACAAAGTTAGCAGCCAGATTATGTGGTCCATTCGAGATATTGGATGGAATAGGGCCAGTTGCATACATGCTTTCATTTTTTGCTTCCATGAATGTGAATAATGTATTTCATGTCTCTTTGTTGAAAAAGTATGTGCATGATCCTAACCATGTTCTTGATTGGTATTTGATTCAGGTGGAGCCAGAAGGAGACTTTTAGGTCCAGCCAATGCACATATTAGGCAAAAAAGTCAAAGTGCTATGGAATCGAGTCATAGAGCTGGTAAAAGTTTAGCGGACCTGATACGGTCCTAAAGATGATACTTGGGAGCATGAATATTCCATGTAGGCATAGTACCTACAACTTTTCAAAGAATTTTGAAATTTTGAATTTATGTTTTGTAAATGCACTGAGGATTGTGCCAAAATAAGGGAGAGGGGAATTTAATACCCCACTTTTGAGTCCTCAGACTCAATGATGTTTTTTTGTTATTTGATGAAAGGTTGGAGTGCCTACAATTAAAATAAGTTGAAGTGCCTCGGAAATGTAATGCTTTGATCATTATTAATAATAAAATACATTGTTGGCTGAAAGATGAAAAAAGAAAAGATTTATAGGGGCTATGATTAGTTATAGGGGACTATGATTCCATGAGAGAGGGAGAAAGCTAAGGTGCTAAGCCTTTACATTTTAAAATTATTTTTATTTTACCCACCTTCGAATTTTGGAGAGAAAGAGGGGGTTACATGAGATTTGATATTTAATCCATATTCTTGATTATCTTGGGGGTTTTCCATTCATTCTTACTCAAAAATTCATTTTTGGGATTTGTTCCTCTATAATTCACTCTTATGCTCATTCTTGGTTTGCACGGGGAAGGGAAAACGAATTGTTGAAGGAAAGCAACCATGGTTGATTGGTTGTAAACAATTGTTGATTATTCCAGAAAGGAATGGATTCCTATGGGCATGGGAATAATGTCAGTCGAGTGAGAGAGAGAGTTGTTGAAAACTAATAATCTTGGGATTTTCCATCATTGTTATTTCCTTAACAGAAGCACTGGATCCCTAGAAAGAGGTGGACAACCCGAGGGACTGTGTGGTAGTGAAGGAAGTTCATTCTCTTTAGGTGGTGCAGGATCAAGGGGAAGAGAGTTGGTATTTGGATTTGTTTTGTCGTTGAGAAACCTATGAGAGATTGAGGGCTATCTAGTTTGGGAAGTTGAGTGTTGCTCTGGAACCCATCCTTGTGGACTCATAGCCCTAGCTTGTGGGTGAACTATTGTTGAGACTTGGAACACCAATGTCTAAGGTTGGGTGGAAAGTACTTGGTTTGCATCTAGTTGTTGATTGTTTTTTATAAATATAAGTTCTTTCTATCATGGTTATCTCTGCGTGTATATTTAATTCTTCTATGTATTAATTATTAACTTATAAATATGTATTGATAATGTGTCTTCTTGTTGGTTATTGTTGTGCATAACATATTGTTCATTTATTTTGTAGTGTAGCATGAATCTTGATTAATGCATGTGTTGTTATTGTTTTAATTTCTTGATTCATTATTTATTCGTTGGTATCATATTTTCAAAATGAGCTCAAGAAGTGTTGATATTGACAAGTATGGATGTGGCTTGGCCTGTGCTAGTGGTTGGGTACATCATAGTTTTCCTAGTTTGAATCACAATAGAAAGCATTCCAAAATCTGAAAGATCACCTTGGCTCTGCAATAGTCCTCACATTTTCAGACCTGCAACAACCATTCGATATTGAGACGAATGCCTGTACTATGCTATCGGTACAGTCCTCACTCAACAGGGACATCTAGTGGCTTATCACAATGAAATGTTATATGATGTTGTTCATATATATCCCACCTATGATAAGGATATATACTCCATTGTGAAAGAATGATGACAGTGGAAGGATTATATTATGTTAAAGAAAATGATCATCCAGATTGATCACAATCCTCTACAATTCATGCAGACACAAAGAAAGTTGTAGAATGACTACCATTAGAAGTGGTCCAAATGCTTGCAACAATTCCACTTGAAAATTAATTATAAGAAAGGCACCATGAACTGTGTTGCAACATGCCATAGTCACCCCCCAATCGTGTCACTAACCACATTTATTAACTTCTATGTACACTAGACCTTTGGGTGGCCACAATTATACAATAGTCACTTTGACTTTGCTACTACATATCAAACATTGAGTGCAATGAAACAAGTCCTAGACTTCCACCTCCAAGATGTGCTCTTATGTTATCTAGGCCATCTTTGTGTTCCTTCAAACGAGCATGAAAATATAATTTGGGAGACACATTATAGTTGAGTGGTAAGGCACTTTAGTGTGGAAAATATAGTAGAAATACTTCATAATTATTTCTCCTGCCCAAAGCTTCAACTAGACGTCAACTAGTATATCAAATCATGTATTTCCTATTTCATTGCTAAATCATCCATAAAGAAGAAAGTGTTGTACACTCCTCTCCTTGTCCTAAAAAATCCCCAAGTGTTAGTCTCCATGGATTACATGTCATTTTTTCCCTCCACCAAACATTCTCATGATTGTGTCTTTATGGTCGATCGGTTCTCTAAGATGGCCATTTTGGCACCATGTAAAAAGAGTATCACATCTGAGGCCACTGCTAGGATTTTCTTTGAGAATGTTTGGGTTCATTTTGGGATACCACTAACCATTATTTCAGATAGGGATAACAGGTTCCTTAGTACCTTTTGGTCCATCCTATGATCTCTAATGGACACTGAGTTGACCAAATCGATTACCTTTCACCCACAAACAGAATTTGGGAAAATGGAAGTGGTCAACATTATGATTGTACATATCCTATGAATGTAAAATTCCAAGCATCCACGTACATGGGATGAGATCCTTTCATATGTTCAACATAGCTATAATAGATCCCTCCATGGCTCAATTGGCCACAACCCTTTTCAGGTATGCTTAGGGTTCCAGCCATTGGCCCCCATTGATGTAGCTCTTCATGTTCCATATTCACCCATAATGTCCTCCCAAGCTTGGACCAAAGAAGACAGAGCAACCAAATTTGTTGAACAAATATATCACCTCCAACAATAGGTTCATGATATATTACAAAAGGTCAATGCCAAGTACAAGTAATAACATGACCAACATCATGTTCCACACAAGTTGCAGGTTGGTGACAAGGTTTGGTTGCATTTGTAGAAAAAGAGCATCACGAGTCCCCATAGGAATCTCAAACCACTTCAATATGGGCCTTACACCATCACAAAGGTTGTGGGTGAAAATTATTTTGAATTGAGTATTCCTTCTTTCCTTGGCTTACACCTATTATTTAATGTGTGGTTGCTTCAACCATATTTCCCACCTCTATTAGACACGTTAGAGGTGGCTAAGAAATTGGCTCTCATTGAACTCAATCCCAACTGCCTTGAGAAGGTTGTAGTTGATCAAATCATGGACATTAAGGTGAAGGGAACCCGCTAGAAGAACATACAAGTCTATTGGGTTATCAAAGTGGGACAACTTCTTCAGCAAGGAAAATGGCTCACCCAGATTTAGATTCAATAGAAGTTTCCCCATATACTATGGAAACTTGATGCAATGGGGACCATTGCTTCCTAAGGGGGGGATGACTAATCCAATTGGATATCGATGGCCACCCATCTCTTCCACTCACTCAACATGGTTCTCCATATAGGTAGTCTCGTTATGATTTTTTGGGATTTTCTAGGTCCTAAACTTTTAGGTCCATTTTGAGGCCCTTAACGATATTTTTAAACGAGTGATGCTAGCTTAGATTTACCTTTGGAAAATCTAGGCCAAACTATTTTATTGTTATCCTTAGTTATAGTTTTCCAACGAGCTACTATGTGCACCAAACATAGATTGTATGCGAAATTTACATTCTTGGAAAGTTGATGTAGAAACTAATGCCCAAAACTATGTTTTGGCATTTAAAAACACCTTTTGGCACTTCACCTCCTAGGTTTAGGGTTTTGTACCTTTAGGGTTCTTGATTAATGTTAAAAGGCCATACTTTTTGTTTGTTGTATTAGTTTTTTACGAATGAGCATAGTCACCATCTGTGTGTGTGTGTGTGTGTGTGTGTGTGTGTGTGTGTGTGTGTGTGTGTGTGTGTGTGTGGAGATAAGCTACCACCATTGTAGCCATATTTTGTTCTACAATCTTCTACTATTTTATTCATTAATAGAAGTTGGGTTTTCACTATATTATTTTGCTCGAGCTGTTATATTTTTGTGTTTTTTCATTTCGTTCTCTATACAATCCAGATCATATGTACTAAAAATGTATCATTCTAATGCATGAGTCATTCCCAAGGTTATTGAGACCAGTTGGATCTAGGCAAGTGGACTCAAAAATATGTAGGAAACTCCCCTAACTCATAGTACATGGTTTGAGGTGTTTTTTTGGGGGATTCCTAACATTTGAGACTTCTTTATGTGGAGATTAATCAAGGGGTGAAATGAGACTTTAAAATTTGTCACACTTCAATGTTCATAATTGAACTCTAGAATTGAATTTGGGTCAATTTATCTATGTTCTTGTGAGTGTATCATTGAACCACTACTCAACAAATATGAAAAAACAAAAACATTACCAATTGATCATGAGATGATCCCACACAACTCTAATAGAATTGGATTTACTTTGAGAGACTATGTATAATGGTTTTGAATCATTCATATCAATGATTCATACTAACTCTATACAAGCATTAACTCAATGACATGTGATTAGTCCCCTACACATGGGAATTCTCTTTGGATGGAAGGTATTGGGATAGAAATAAACTCCATTACCATGTGTTAAGAATACACATTGACTGCTTTAATGTTTATAGTTTTACTATCCTCTAGATCTTGTTATAGTTTTTATGAGGTTATGAAGCTCTGATATATTCTGGTTGCTACATTGAAGCAATCTATGACCTCGTTTTCTTTTTGGTGGGCCACAAAATGCCATGGATGTAAACCTTTTTGTACCATGTTAATGTAAATAGATCTTGTGTAGAAAAAACAATAAGCATTGAGTAATGGTTTATTAGTCTTGGCCAAAGTATATTTTTCATTTGCAAGTCAAAAAGCTTTGCCTTTGCATTAATTCAATTTCATGTTATAATTTTTTATAAAGTTTTCCAACAAAAATTATTAAATTGATATTTTTGAAAATTAAAAATACATTTTTAAATTTGGCTAATTCTATTTTCTTGTAAGAAAGGTTATGGATGAGACATAAATATATGAAAATGTAATTTTATCTTTAAAACAAAAAAAAAATTAAAACATTTAATATGTAATTTTTTAAAAGTATCATATTCAACTATCAAGTGCAATTATTGATTTTTGTTTACTTTTTTTTTTCCAGGAAAAAATTTGCTCAATTATATTATCATATAATTTTTTTACATCTCCCATCACATACAAGTGAATCCAAATACAAAACATGTCTAAAGGATTCAAATACAAGCTTTACAAAAAGAAAAATATGTTAGGCAGACCTTAGAAAGTTCTAGACAAAACCGATATGTCATTGCAAGACAAACACCAACAAAAAACTATCTCCCAAAAGACTAAACAGAAACTAGATATCCAAGGAAAGTAATAGGTCCACTCAAACTGATTAATGGACTCTAATTTGTTTCCTGGGTCCTTCTGCTCCATTGATCCAGTGATGATAGAATAAATTGCCTTCAGTATCCTCCAATGCCATCTTAGAAAGCTTGTCTGCTTCTAAATTAAAGTTTCTGAAAATATGTTGATAGCTAATAGATAGAAAATACTTTGATAATGCTTTGATTCTAGTTTTCCATCCTTCCATTGTAGATACCTAAAGTCTTCCTTTGTTTAATATCCAATCAATTACAACTTTCGAGTCTCCCAACACATGGATACGAGGAATTGACATGCTATTTGCTAGCATGAGTGTATCCCAAGCTCCCAAGAGTTCATCTCTTGTATTGGTTCCTCTGTCGCAGTTAAAGGTCCATTTAATCATTGTTTCTTCCAAAGTTTTTATAACTCCACCTGCACCACACAAGGTGCCATCTCTTTGTGTTGCACCATCGAACCAAGCTAACGTTGAATTATTTTGATAAGTAATCATTATATCTCAAGGAATTCTATCTTTCGGATGACTGTAGGTTATGTTTAGTAGTGACAATGTTTTATAGATCACGGCCTATAATGATGGACTGGAGTCTTCGAAAATAGCTTTGTTTCGTTCATGCCAGATGTGCCAACAGATGAGTGTTAATATCTGAGTAGGGGATTACTTGTCCTCATACTGGTTTTTAATGCAATCAGATAGAGTGCTCCCAGTCCAATGACCCTTTATGCTTAATTATTTTATAATTTTATTCCAAACTATTTTTGCAAAAGGGCGGGATTTAAAAAGATGAAATATAGTTTCTAAGTCCATTTTACACAGTGGGCAACGCCCAGGTCCTTCCCAACCCCTTTTCAACAATAAGTCCCATGTAAGTATTTTCCCTTCCAAAGCCAGCCAGATAAACAATTTGATCTTCAATTGTACTTTCCATTTCCAAATGGATCTCCTCCAAGTCTCCAACTTCAACAAACTTTTCGAATTAATGATGCTCAAATAGAAATTTTTAATTGATGGGATCCTAGAATCATCCCCTCCTTTCCACATTAATTTATCTTCCTCTTCATGTATAAGATCTCTTGATTCATTGAGCACGCATCTATACTGATCCCATTCCTTTGCAAGCTCCCTGGATAGACCCAAACCAATACTTCTCAACCAGTAAGAGGATAATATATGATCTTCTAAAAGTTTCCTAACCTATGTAAGAGTCTTGATATTCTTTTGATATAAAACAGATATCAAATTATTTGATAGGAAAGAGATATTTCCCATCCCCAATATATGATCCTTTCCCAATGTGATCTGTTGACCTGTCCCAGGATTCCATCTTAGTCCATGAGTGATAAGATGAATAACTTTTGACAACCCACTCCATATTCTTGAGGCCCCATTATGATGGAAAGAAAATGATCTGAGCCACGTTATCACCAACTTGTTGTAAAGATACTTGTCAAAAAGAAGTTTGTGTCAAATGCCCTCTCCATTAAGAACTCTCCAAAGAGTATGTGTGGCCAAATATTTATTGAAATAAAAGATGTTTCTAATACCCCAGCCTCCATATATTTTTGGTAGAGAAATATGCTCCCAATTGCACAAATGCACCTGATGAGAATCACAGTTTCTTTTCCATAGAAAATTATACATCAATTTTCTTAATGTATTCAAGACCGATCAGGGAACCACTGTGAGAGACAACCAATAAATTGGATGTCTTTCCAACACTGCTTTCAAAAGAGTGAAACGTCCTCCTAAGGACATCCACCTATAACACCAGTTACTGATCCTTTTTTCCACCTTTTTAATTAACCAACCCGAATCTTCTACATGTTGAAATCCTGACTTAATAAAAAACCCCAAATATTTGAAACCCTTATACAAATCTAAAAAATTATAAGGGAAGATAGCTTTAAAAGGTACTAGATCTAGATCTGACATTCCATCTTGATGAAAGGTGGAATTTGTTCCATTGATAGATAGTCTCGAGGAAAAACAAAAACATTTTAACACCTTGTCAATTTCCCACCATTCCTGCATATTAGCAGTAGTCATAATGACCACATCATCCACAAACAGAATATGAAGAATCTTTATAGTCCTTAACACTTTGATACCAGGCAATTTACCCTTGCTTTGATTGTCTTTCAATAGGAGACTCAAACCTTCCATTACTAGGATGAAAAGGAGAGGTGATAAAGGGAAACCTTTCTTTATTCCTCTACCGCTTTTAAACAAATGAGTTGCCTCACAATTAATCAGTACTGACTATGAAGTGGAAACCACACAACTCATTATCCAGATTGTCAAGTTTAGACCCATACCAATCTGAAGGAGGGCCATACGTAGCAAATCCCAGTTAATACAATCATATGATTTTTGCAAATCCAATTTTAAAACCAGAGACTTACACTTCTTCTTTTTAATGTTGTGAATGCACTCATGAACAGTCCCGATGGTGTCCTGAATTTGTCTCCCTTGGAGGAAACGCAACTGCTCCTTTGAAAGTGATCTCGACAGTATCGTTTTAATCCGATCTTCTATAATATTTGATATAATTTATAACAAAGATTACACAACGAGATCGGTCTAATGTCTCTAAAATGGTTAGGCTTATTTACTTTGGATATTAAAGTAATGACTATCGAGTTTAATGCTCCTGGAATAAAACCTTTCAATCTTGATTCTTATACCATTTCCAGGAGGTCCTCTCCAACAATATCAAAAAGATGCTAAAAAAACTCCACTGTCCAGCCATCCAGATCAGGACTCTTGTCCACTTTAAAATTTGATAATACCTTTTTTTATTCCTCCTTATCCACAGGTTTGTAAAGGTCCTTAACTTATGTGGCATTCATCATTCTTGAAAATAATGCAACCACCCTAACATGTTCATTGGTAGAAGGTCTTCTCTTTTCTTTGTAAAAGTCTTTGAAGTGATTTAGTGCAGGGGATTAATATTTTCCTGACCAATGTATACCTATCCCTCTTCTCCAATAATCTCCCAAACATATTTACTATTTCTTCTGAAACTCACACAATTATGAAAAAAAAAGTATTTAAGTCTCCACTTTGTATCTAGATAGCTCGACTACGTTGGTGCCATTGCTCCTATATTTATTTTAGTAAGGTATTTCTTTCAGTAAGGTATTTCTTTCACTCTCCGGATCTTTTAATGGTGTATCCTTCAAAGTATTACATAATCCCTCTGCCAAGTTTTGAATCCTAAAAGAAATCTCTTTCTCCAGGCAACAGAGTCGGGAATTTTTACTCTTTATTCGGTCCTTTTGCCAATCTTTGGCGATGAATTTCATATCTTTCAGTTTCCATACCAGACGTTTTTGTTTTCCAGTCTCCTTAATATATTTAGGATCATTCCATAATTTTTGCACCATCAATATGAAGTCATTTTCTTTAGTCCACATAGGATTGAACTTGAAAGTGTAAGCCTTATATAAAGGAGAAAGATCCAACTGAAGTAGGATTGGAGCATGGTCGGAGATGAATGGATATTCCACCCATGCTCTATGGATGCCAACTGTATCTACAATATCTTTATAAAGTAAAGTTCTGTCTATTCTCTTGGTGTTATAACCCTAAACTTCACCACACATGCTTACATGGCATCAAGCCAACTCATATCCTTTCTTTGCAAAAAATTTGCTGAACAACTCTTTGAAAATTCTCTTGTGTAAATGCCCACGCGCCCTAACCCATTATTGCACGCCTGTACACGTTGGCTGACCCAAAACAGCCCGCGTGTACGGCCTTCTGTTGTTGTTCAGCGCGCGTTCGCACGCATGTTGTTTGAGTGACAGTCGCGTGCTTGTACAGGCTACTTTTTGTTAAAGGTGAGGCAGTCATCCTCTCCTTTGATAGGAAGTATTCCTCTCAAGTGTTTGAATCTTTGTTTGAACAGTCAGTAGCTTAGGATTATTTTTACTTTTAGCTTACTTTTTCTCATTTAAAAAGTTGTCAGAAAAATAAAAAAAAATTACGGTTTTTAGACAAGTGTGAGAATCATTATTTTTACAATTGCTATTGTGTGATTTTTTAATCTGATTCTTTGCGATCTGCGCTTTAAGCCAGAATTGTTTTTCTTGGTTTTTTTCTTGTTGGTATTTTCCCTTTCTTTCTTTATTAGCACTTAAATAAAATAAAAAAATTCTTTTCATTTTCTTCTTTGATTGAAGAGTGTGTTTTTGCATCATTAGCTAGGGAAAAGTCTTTTATTTCATAAGTTTTTGCAGTTCACTTAGATCATAAGTAGCTCATAGTCGAGTGAAATTCCTTTGAGTTTGCTGTCCAAAATCTTAGAAAAGTTTTAAAAGTCTTTCTTTTGAAAAGTTGTTGAAATTTTTCATTCAGTAAAAGTTTTGTTTCCAGCTTTTTTATTCATTTTTTGCTTTCATCTTTTACACACCATCAGTTTCACCCTCATACCACTTGACGTAAGACAAATCCATAAAAGTAACGCTACATTTAAAAACTACTAGACTTTTATGTTTGTAGGGTTCACAAACTAGTTCAAGACTAGGGCCTTGAATTAGGATTGGAGAGGAAACTCTTCAAGGCCATTTTAAATCAAACATTGGAGTCTGAGATAGGGAGCGTCTAAGTCTAGTTTCGTGGAAGTTATCCGGGACCCCCCTCTAACACAAGGGATAAACATGAGGTCATGTGCGGAAAGGTAGCAGAGATAACCCCTCCAAAGTCGGACCAATCGTAGTGGAGAACACATATAGAGGGCTTGTTTTGGGATTTTGTCGTTTTCATTTGCCACGGGGCTTCGTGGGTCTCAAATCCATTCGAGGTCCTTAGTTGTTTTCCAGACCATTTTCTCTCGATACCCTTGATAGGTTTCGGGCTCGATACCCTACTCATTGTGGTCTACGCGACTTTCGACTATACCTGCCTGGTGACTGTTCGCATGTTGGCAACCTAGTTGCCAATATTTGTTAGGGACATACACAGGTGACTGCGGGGGTATACCATCATACCTAAGATAGACATCGAGCCATGCTTTGCAAAGTATACCCGGAGGGTGCTTCCGTGTTCGAGTTGCACTTGCACCGGTAAGTTTCTCTAGTGTTAGCTGTTGTAACTGTTCTTCCAAATAATTTAGTGTTTGCTTGTCTTATCTTCTAGGGAAATTTTTCTTAGTGTGTGTTACTTTTGAGCGTTTAGATTACCTTAGCATGTCTTGGATCTTCTCACACAATGGAGGATCCCGAGCTCCACCGATCACGAAGGCTTCTTGGCCTGCCGCTGGTTACACTGGAGCCACCCCTGCCACCATTAAGGTGGAAGCTAGAACAACAAGGGTATTTTGAAGCGACCGGGTTACAAACCATTGTGCCCGAACAACCCCCGGAGGAATCGATTATTTTGAACCTTGAAGAAACTGCTCTTGGCTCGATTGAAACCTCAACCACTGATCTCTTGGCACCTTTTATTGTACCAATTCAATTTCATGAGCGCCAGACAGTGCCTCACACAGCAATGGAAACAAATGTTGTTACTTCTTCTGGGAGTTCTTCAATTCCCACCACGGTTGTCATCATAGGAGAGTCATCTTCTAACCTACCATCGTCGGTCTGAGCCACCATGGTCTCGACCGCAACTACTTTGCACAGTGGTCTGAACCCATCTTTGGCAGCGGCCACAACCCCTTTCACACCTAGTGCGACAGGCCCTCCGTTCTCATACGGTATGCCTAGTTCAGGTACAAGTCCTGTACTGTCCTACTCCACTTTATAGACTTTGGTTCTGGGGGCAGGGAGCTCTAACGCTCCTCTGCAAGGTCACATGGGGGGCACTCCTGTCCCTTCTAATTCTTTCCCTTACGCATGAGGTCATATCTCTCCTTCGTCCCCTTCACTCGGTGGTTCGCATCAGCAATTCGTCGGGAAACCTACACACAATAGTTTATTTAGAGTGGGGAGTCAAGGACCACCTTCGCATAGTATGTCGGTAGGTTCGAAACTGTTTTCTTGGAACGGAACGTTTGGCAACAATACCTTCTCGTCAGTCGCTTTCCCAGCTGGGGGCAACCCCATTTTTGGACAATCTACTCCTGGGCAGGGTACTATTCCTGCATAGGGGGAAAACTTACCAGGACCTTGGAATTCAGGACAAGGATCTGTTCCCTCCTTTGGAATGTTGATCTGGGGTAATTATTTCCACAATCAATGGAACCCTAGACAAACTGCTATGCCTATCCCTACGGGACCGGCATGGGGTAATCCTTCCCAAAGTCCTTCGAATACAATGCATGCCCAACAATCCATGTCCTATTTGGGAAATCAGTCGATGATGTCTCCACAGATGAAAAATCCTTACGCTGGCTAGGGCCATGGTTTCTACCAAAATCCAGGCCAGCAGCCAAACTTTTCCTGGCAACCTGGTGCCAGTCAAACTCCAGGACCCTTTTTCCTAGGTTATCAGCAGCAACCCAAACTACCTTTCCTGGTGACTTTACACTTGCCATATTTGATGAGGTTGTTAAATGACCCCATTTGTCACGATCCACATTGGCCTCCTATGCCAACAGAGTTGCCTTCGGACATTCCAAAGTTCGAGGCCAAGCCTAATGAAGATCCAGGCGATCATGTGACTACCTTTCATCTTTGGTGCTCATCTAACTCATTGAAATATGACTCCGTACAGTTGTGATTGTTTCAATGTACTCTCATTGGGAGTGCCACGAAATGGTACATTGAGCTCAATCGCTCAAGATACTCTTCTTTTTGCGAATTGGCGATGGCTTTCCTTAACCATTTCCAGTTACCTATGAGATACGACACTGGCATAGAGTTGTTCGCTAATTTCGACCAGACAACAGCGGACCATATCTCTAATCACATCCGAGAATGGAGACGCCATAAGAGTTTAATCAAAGTACCAATCCCACTAGCATTGATTCTTGAGTGGTTCCTTAAGTCTTTGGTCCCGCAGTTATCCAAAGACATCATGACATCCAGAGTTTTCTCTGAAGAATACACCATTATGAGGGCTCAACAGTTTGAGCTCATCTATTCTCAGTCCGGTTTATTATACATCATCTTTCCAGATGCGCCACATTCAATACTGGATAAAACTAGACAGAGAGCTAGACCGCATGCCGATGGTATCATCGGTTCAGCACAAACCAAGCTCGTTGAGCAATTGACAAAGTAGTTGCAACAGTTATCCATACAACACATAGAGGCCAGCCAAACTACTGCTTTGGCTGCTCCCCCTACCCAAACGTCGAAGGTACACACAGTGTAGTCGACTAACCTAAAGGCCCCCCAGCAGCCTAAAGGGAAGAAAAAACAATGAAATAAGGGTAAGGGGGATAAAAAACCTAGTGATAATGTTGGTGGGGACACCACTAAAAAATGGAAGGTGAGGTATCCTTGCAACTTGTGTACGGAAGACCACCCGACCCATCTATTTCCTCGACTTGTAGAGGCCCAAAAATTTGTCACGTAGAAGCAGCAGGCAGTGTTGATGAACACGTTTCAGCATGGGCAAAACTTAACTCAAGCCTCTGCAAGTACAGAAGGGGGCAGCTAAGAAAACTGCCCACCTCCGAACAACCCCTCGTCTGTGAACGTATATATGGTTAGGGGTGATGCTTTCATATCAACTAGAGCGCACGATTATAGTAAACCAAGCACTTCTGATAAAGGCAAAGAAGTTGAACTCCCATCTATTCCTCTACAGATTGAGAAGACGTTGGGAGAAACAATGACACGCATTCCAAAAGGTGCATTT